>QANZ01001427.1:0-19061 GCA_003254925.1 Chamaecrista fasciculata | reverse complement strand
ATCAAATAAAATGATTGGCCCTAGGGCACAATCTCCAACACATAGGACCTAGGCGTTTATTTTAATTATATTTTTGCTTCCGCTGCCTTAGGCGCCTAGGATTCCCAACAATAACGCCCTAGATGGGGACTCCACTGATGGGGACAGAGCTTCACTCCTTTTGTTGGGACTAGTGATAATAGGCCCAATAATCAAGAGGCCCAAAAGGCTCAAATCAGTAGCGTGCAAGCCCAACAAAGGAGTCACCCAGGCGTGAACGCCTCATGCTCCTTCATCAGTTGAGGCCGCTGACAAGAAGGCGTCCATGTGGAAGCGGATAAGGAAACATTGCCTGATCAATCAAGAATCATTCAAAGATCAATCAGGATCCCCCTAATTGATTCCCTCATTAATGGCGCCTTGCCCACTAAGGCATCCTTGCAAGAAAGGAAAGTACGTGGGAGCCAAGGATCACAATCAGATCAGCTGAAGATCACAATCAGATCAGCCAAATCGGCTGAGATCATAATCAGCTATTCAAGCATTTATGGTAAGATCTCATCAGATCACCCTCAACCAGTATAAAAGGGAAGCCCTTCACACTGGACAAAGGTACACACTCTAACCAGTCTATTGAGATTATTGTGCTAAAACCCTTACTAACTTAAGCATCGGAGGTGAATCGCAGGGCCACCCCTGTGTATTCATTGACTTGCAGGCGACTTCCGACCCAGAGTTGCCTCATCGAACCAGGTAATGCCCCCCGGCCAAAACCAGGTTCATCAAACATAACTTCTAAAATAATCTTAGGGAGGTAAAAGTTTGTCAATTTGAAAAAAAAAAGTGGCAAGAATTGAGTTTTATTAAAATAAGATTTAAATGCAAAACATTTAAGAGAACTATACTTGATAAAAGTGCCCTTTCAAACTACTTGATATTGAAGCCAAGGGACCTCGTGGTAAGTAAATGCACTTACATCAAGAATGAATGTTTCTTAAATATCTATCTTTAAATATAATCTTAAAAGGATAAAATTTAACAAGCATGAAGCAAGGAGTGACGAAAAAAGAAATGAAGTCTTGTTGAAATAGAGTGGTAAATGATTAAGCTTTATTAAAATAAAAATTTTAGGGGATTTCTCTTTCCTTTTTCTAAGAAGTAACAGTTTTTGAAAAATTTAAGTTTGAAAAAAAAAACAAATATTTAACCCATTGAAACTTGAAAGTTCAGAAAGGAATTAAAAACCGAATTAGGGTCATTATAATAGTAAGAACAAAATCTTACATGAAAAGACTTGTAGAGATGTTTGGATAAAAATCATAGGAAGTTATTATAACAAAGGCATCTTGAAGTGAAATAGCATTTTCGTAAATAACCTTTGAATTAGAACCTTGTCATATCCAAAAGAGAAGGAGTTTATGAAAATAGTGAAATCTAAGGGATGACTATACTAAGAGTTTCCTCCTACAATACGAGCAACAATACAATAGAAACCCAGTAACATCATTCCAGTCAAATAAGGTTAGCATCAGCATTCAATACTACACCATCATTAATTTGTAATAAGCAAAGTTTCAAATGCAACCAAATACATCAACATCACATATCAGCTTGGTGTTAGGTATCGTCGTCCCCAGTTTTCATATTTTCATTTCTAGTTCCCACCTGGGCGTTACGTATCGCCGTCCCCAGGGGGTCATCATTTCCATTTCCTTTTTCCTCGTCCACTGGGCGTTACGTATAGTCTTCCCCAGGGACTTCTCATTACCATATTTGTTTCCTTTCCCACTTGGGCGTTACGTATCGCCGCCCCCAAGGGGTTTCTCATACACAAATCCACCTGGGTGTTACGTATCGCCGTCCCCAAGGGTACCTCATATTGTCTTAAGAGAGAAAATACAAACACAAACACAAAAACAAACACAAGCACAAGTACACGCACAAGCACAAGCACAGCACAATAACAAACACTAACGCATTCACAAGCACAAGCACAAGCACATTTAGTCAACCAAAAACGTACATTAGACTAGAATGAGAACATAATATGATCGTCATTATCACAAGCAAAGTCCAACTATTATCATCACAGTAATACATTTAAAGAACTCAGAACCAAGTGTAGGAGTACTCCGAGTTTCTCAAGTTTTATTAATCATTAGCAAAGAATTAATTATCTCTACGACTATTTCCATTTACCAGACAGACCTTCAAGAGAACATTCACATGCACAAGAAAATTAAAAAATGAATATCAACCATGAAACCAACTAAGTAATGAATACCCTTGTCAACCATAACCAATAAGGGAGAAAACAAATATACCCACATCCAAAGTTCAACCTTTACCACTAACTGATTCAGTAAAAGGGGTCGATCACCACACTAGGATATTTTACATTTATACGTTTCCAATGAACTTTAACAACATAATCAATTTAAGCATCAACTAATATCATCAGATAAACAACCCTCAAGCGGGGATGGGATAAGAAAGCCACTCACCTCTACTACTTGGAGAATGGATGGCCGCACTCTTTAACTTCCAATCTGTTGGAGATTATGGAGCAAAACGCAGCGGAAAAGGTAAAATTAATATTTTATAATCTCCTCCATAGGATCCACTAATTGTGTTTATACCAGTGAGATAAGATGTTACCTAAATCAAACGAATGCTTGAATGATTGCAATTCCAAGAAGTCCACAAACTCATGTCCTTCCTCTGTCGATGATCCACATTTTTTAGAGACTGATTAGTTGACTCAATATAAATTTATAAATCAAAAAATCTGTTTGGAATTCCAGTTGATATCATTTCATTTCATTAGGTATAATGAAATGATTCATCAACTTATCATTTTACATGTTTTTTTTAATCTTCTCCTCATGTCGTGTCCCTCCATATTTTTTTATTATGTATTAGCATATGTGACATGTCTAATGTAATAAATTTTGGAGAAAAATATTTCAGTTCAAACTAATCTAAACCAAACCCCAATGGATTGTATTGGGTTGGCTGGCGAGTTGCTCCATTCCAATTTTATTTCTACAATTTTTTTATCTTTCAATTCTTTTGTATTGAATTTTGATGAAAAATTTTTTTTATTATCATGAGTCAATAATATAATTGAAAGTCACATATACATTCACTTGAAAGAAGCTTATATTGACGTGTGCAAGCTAAACTTGGATAATTTCAAATAGTAACAGTGGCTTTCAACAAAAAAAAATCAACCAAATCATTATTATGTATTTGATATTTTTATGTATATAGTAAAATTCTGAAAATTAATCCGTCAAATTGTTTTTTCCACAGTATTATGTATTTGATATTTTTATGTATATAGTACTTTTTGAAAAAATAAAATAAAAAATAATATAATTGGCAGATTGGGTTAGGTTGAACGGACTCAAAATTCTAAAAATCACAACACACCCCAAATCATTAAGTGCTGGGAATTTTCAAACCAAATCAATCCACCAGTCCAAACCAAACCAACTCAAACTTGCGGGTTGTATTGGTCTTGACGAGTTTGCGGGTTAGCTCGAATCTCTGAACACTTCTACATTTTCCTATGTTATGATTTGATTTGATTGGCAATAGATATGTATTTCATAATTTTTTGCATTTAATTTTAATGTTGTTTAGTCTTAAATCTTATTTGGCAATTGGCATATATGTTTTGACAAATTTGATTTTTATTGATAAGTTTTTGAGAAAGTTATAAATTTATAATATCACTATATGAATTAATTATATTATGTAAGTCAATGATTAATAACGTGGTTTTATTATAAGTTTATTAAAAAGGTGAAAGCACTAAATTCATCTTCAATATTAACATCAATTGTCAATTTCGTCCTCAATTTTTCTACAGTCAATTTCGTCCCTAATTTTTTATATTTTGATCAAATTTATCCTTTCCTTCAATTTTTTTGTGAGATCCCGAGTTTTAAAATGTAGTTTTGGGTGTTCAAGAATGGAATTAGTGATTTTTTTTTTAGAATTTTGGATAGAGTTTTAAGGTAATTTTAAACCAGTATTAAAAGTTTTGGGATATAAATTTTAGAAATTAGTGAACACGAAAATTTAGAATTTTAATTGTCATATTTGAAATCCCCATATTTTATTTGGCTTGTGGTAAAAATTTGAGAGCTAACGGAGTTTAAAATTTCATTTGGATTTTTATCTGATCCCGACAAATGACACTTTAAGTAAGAACTGAAATATGTTAGACATAAAATTTTCATAAAAAAATTTCATATTTGGAATCTACTTATCGAAACGAAACCAACAATATAAATTTTGTCTAGATACTCTATTTCTAAAATTTTGTGTTTTTAGGAGCTAAAGTGTAAAATTCAAAATTTTCAAAGAATATTCCAAAGAATATCCAATTTTACTATAGAATCAGATTTCTCTAGAACTTTTAAAATTACAAAACTGTCATTATCTTATATTATATGGCTCCACCCTTTTCTGGTCGTCCACATTTTAAAACTATAGTACAAAATCAATAATAAGAGAAAAATTATTATTTGATCCATTGTTTTTTACTGAGTTAATGATTTAGTCCCTCATTTTTTTTTGGTGAATTCTCATTTATTTTACATATATATTTCGGGCACGCAAAGCCCCTAGTATTACAAATATAGAACACAACTTGACTTCATTTTTTCTCCTCCAACCGTACTTCCTCTTCTCTCTCCACCCGACGCATCTCAATGTTCAGCCATTGCCCACCACTCGCCGCCCCTATCTGACCGTTGACCACCGACCAGAAGCCACCGGCGACGCTGCTCCTGGTGGTGGAAACCACCGCCGCCACTTCCTCTTATACAGGTAGCTTCACCCCTCCTTATCTTCACGTTTTGGTCCTCTATTTAGGGATTCGAATTGTGCTGTTATATACACTGTAATTCTTGCACGTTTTACACTTCTTAAGATGCATTACAACATTTCTAAACCTTAATTAGAGCTTGGTTTGATGTCATGTGTTTAAGCACCCGATAGAGATTAGGGAAAAAATTTAATTTGGGGTTTTTGACCAAATCTCTATGTTGTCTCGAAATTCAAGGTTTGGATAGGTCAAATGGACAATTACAGTGAGTCCTAATGCATTGTTTCAAATTTAGGATGAGTATTTTGAAATTTGGTTATCGTTTATGGAACTTTAAAGTTGCAATTTGGTCCCTAGTCGTGACTTTGGTGATTTTGATAATTTTGATGAACTGAATGGAATTCTTAGGAATTATAGAGAGTTTTGAAACAACAATCTTGAATTTAACAAGTAGAAGTCAGAATGTGAGTTTCTAACTTGGTAGATGATAGTGTCAAGTTTACAAAATTTACTAAGTTTAATGTTGGACTTGTTGAAATGAAGTTCTTTTAATGACCCAAATACTTGCATCGAGAACTTGTGATTTGATTAGTGAATTGTAAGGAATGAGAAGTTTGAAGAAAGTTTTAAGGTAGTCAATTATGCATGCTCTTGATATTGAATTTTGGATTATGACCTAGTCTTGAGAAAATGAGTTTCAAAATACAAGTTAAAGCTCCCAAATGAATTACCCAAGTCTCTTTTGTTAGGTTCTTAGTTTAGACTTGTCAAGTATCCTAGGTGGGTGTGGGTATGGATATGATAAGTTCTTTGGGTGAGGTCTTGTAACTAGAGTAAGGATATTAGCTTTTGTGAAGAGTTAGAGCTTCGGGTCATTTGAAAGTCAATTCTTGAATTGTGTGATTGAATCATTGTTGTGAATGTGTTTATAGATTTGCCTACATTGGTCGTTGGTTGGAAAGCAAAATGGTGTAGTTATATATCCTTCGGATCGAGGTGAGTGGCTTTCTTATCCCAACCCCACTTGAGGGTTTGATTATCTGATGATATTAGTTGGTATTTAAATTGATTATGCTGTTAAAGTTTATTGGAAATGTCTAAATTCAAAGTACGCTTGTGGTGGTTGACCCCTTCTACTGAATCGGTTAGTCTTAGTGGTTGAACTTTGGATGTGGTTATATTTGTTTTTCTCCCAGATTGTTTATTGCATAGTCAAGGGTATTTATTACCTAATTGATTGAATTAATGTTATTGGTTGTTTGAATTTGCTTGTGTATGTGAATACTCATGAGGGTTGTGTTGGGAAAACAGTGAGGATCTAATCCCACTTGGTGCCTTTCCTGTCTCCACAGGGTAACCACCAAGTATACCTCAGACCAAGTTTTACGGTCTGCGTCTCCACATGACCAACTCTACCGCCGGGACCGCAAGGGGTAAGAGTCAACACTTCGTCACAGGTCACACTGCGAGAACCCCCTCTACGGCTGAACTCCTTCAAACCTGGCTCTGATACCACTGTTGGGAAATCATAGGGTCAGCGCAGCGGAAAACACGGTAAATTAAAATTTTTTGGCTTCCCTATGATTCCTTCCAGGATCCACTATCAACATTTATATTAGTAAAGAAAGAGATTTACCAAATTTCAATCGGTGCAAATACATTCGCGAGTTGAGAAAGCTCACTCCAAGTGTTCTTCCTCTGCCGGTGATCCACACGAGCAGTTTGGCAGATGCCCAGGTGCTAGCCTCCTTCACTTCTTCCCAAGTGAAAACGGGAACAGTTATCTATGAATCTTGAAGAACCTAGAACAGTTCTTGATTCCAAGATAGGTGGCGCAAGAAACACACAAGAAGCTAGGTGTTTTACGGTTTAGGTCACAATTCTCTCTCTAAGAGAAGAACCCGACTTTCTCTCTCTAAAACTTAAGCTTGGCGATTTTTCTTCTCTCTCTAGGAAGAACTAGGCGAAATTTTTGTCTCACAAAATTAAAAGCCTCCTTAGTCGACTTTCACCCCTCTAGTGTGCTTATATAATATCTCATTCCCAAATCTTAGGGTTTCCTAAAATCTTGGATAAGGATTCCCAAAATCTTTGAGTTATAATATTACACTAATATTATAATTCAAAAAAACTAAGGGCAAATCGAAATCTTGGCCTACAAGATCAAATCTTGAAACCAAATCTTGATTCCTCAAATTCTATTGGTTGGAATGAGTCATGAGGATTTAAATTTATAATTAAAATATTACCTTAATAATTTAATTAGGAAATTCGATTTGGCTCATATCTTTAAATTCAAAATACAAGATCAAATCTTGCTCCCCAAGAAATAAAGATATGCGCCATCCTCCTCATCTTCAAAAGGAATTCCATAACAACCCAAACTCTTTAGGTAGTTATATCCTACTTGTTATCTTTTAAGATTATTGAATTAAAATATTACTTTAAGATCTTTAATTCAAATCCTGAATCTTTTCAAAAAGATTCCTTGAATACAAAATTCAAATCTTGTTATCTTTATTTAATTAACAATACAATTTCATTAATTAAATTAGACCAAAAAGAGGTGCCACCCCCTTTATCTTGTTATCCCAAATATTAGTGAATTTAATAAATCAATAATTCCCTAACTTTTAGGAAATCTATTTAATTTATTATTCCCTAATTTTTTAAACAAGAATTTAATTGTAAACTATTTAACAATTAATATATATTTAAATTTGTCCAACAAATTTAAATACTACAATCATATATATTTATTTAAGACAAGATTTAATGTCCTAAGACATTTAACTATGTCTTAAATTGTGTCACCAGAGTGACTCACGAATTAAACCTAATTTGTGTCCCAAAACAGCATCTTGATCTTGCTCATGTGTGACCCAGCAGGCCTCACGTGAAGTTGGCAGCAAGCCATCTTAAGACTCACAAGTCGAGAGCGGACTCTAGCAAGCCATCACGACTACCCATAACGACTTAACCTAGGTTCCACCTTGTCATAATCCCTATTGTCACACGATATCTTGGTCATGGATTAGGCACGGGAAAGTCATCCATAATCCAAACCACAACTTTCTCGATTTCCTGAGTTAGTCCCATTTTCCTGAGTGGCCACTCTTTCCTTGGACAGACTCATCGAGGGCGCCAGTTAGATATCTCTCATCGTAATGAGGGACAAAATCCCATCTTGGTCAACCACATTCCTCAGCACGGCAATCAACCAAACCCGTACCTAGCCCTTAAGGCTGCCCTGCTACGGGCAACGTTAGACTAGGCCAAAGTTTGACAACTACAATGTTGGAATAGTCAAGACCTCAGGCTAAGGCTATCGTGACAGGTGTACAGGAGAGGCTAGCTTATGACTAAAACCCATGCAGGACTCTCCTGGCCGGTCCAGCAACTTGTAACCCTTTACTTATTGCACCATGACTCTCGTAAAGCATCTAGTGCATGTATCTCCATACACCGAGGTCATGCTGGTCTTGGTTCATTCTCGCTCCCAGAAAAATAATCGACCAGGGACGGATTTAGATTAATTATCTCATAATTAATCAAGGACGCTATCATCTATCATAGTAAACATGCTAATAATATGATAACAACATAATTTATCTCCATAAATTAATCAATATGTTCAGAACATATACCTAAAATGATTGGCCCTAGGGCACAATCTCCAACAGACTCCCACCAGCACTAGGTACAATCATTAATCAAACTGTTCCTACACTAGGAACATCCACTAATGTGTCTAATCTCCATTGACATTACATGGCTTTCATGTAAGACCCGTGCTAGGGGTTTCGTAAGAGGATCAGCAACTTTATCCTCGAATGCTACTTTACATATCTTGACATCACCATCTCAAGGTGATAACATCTGAGTATATATCACTGTCGGAACGTCAGTGGGGACCCAGTCCCATTTGGTGTCTTTCCTGTCTCCACAGGGTGACCACCAAGCATACTTCAGACACTAGTTTTACGGTCCGCGTCTCCACGCGACCAACCCTATGTTTTAGAATCAGCAATCATGCTCTACTTAGAACCTTTCCAAATCACGATGCCACCGTTCAGGAGAAAAATACGTATTTAAACTGCAATTTAAAACATCTTGGTCGGTTTGGAAAACGGGCACTTGTGTAACCAATTACACATCAGTTCCACTATAGACCAAGAATTCATCCTTAGTTCTTCTTAAGTACTTAAGGATGTTTATGACAGTGGTCCAATGTCCCTCACCAGGGTCTTGTTGGAACCAACTCGTTATGCTCAGGGCAAATGACACATCTAGTTGAGTACATAGCATGGCATACACGATGGATCCTATTGCCGAAGCACAAGGGATGCCACTCATGCGCCCTCGCTCAACAAGTGTCTTGGGACACTGTTTCTTGCTCAGGGTCAAGCCATGATTCATTGGTATGAATCCCTTCTTGGAGTCTTGCATACTGAACCCCTTCAGTACCTCATCCAAGTATGTACTCTGACTTAATCTAAGAAGCCTTCGAGATTTATCTCTATAGATTTTGATGCCTAGAATATAGGCAGCTTCTCCTAAGTCCTTCATTGAGAATCATTTTCCCTAACCAAGATTCACAATCTCCAAGTTAGGATTATCACTTCCAATGAGCAATATGTCATCGACATATAGCACCAAGAACACAATTGTGCTCCCACTAACCTTCTTGTAAACACAAGGCTCGTCAGAGTTTTGTAAGAAGCCAAACTCTTTGACTACCTCATCAAAACGACGATTCCAACTCTGTGATGCTTGCTTTAATCCACAAATGGATTTCTAAAGCTTGCACACTTTTACTGGTTCCTCTGGACATACAAACCCCTCAGGTTGTGTCACGTACACATCCTCGGGCAGCCTTACATTAAGGAATGTTGTTTTGACATCTATTTGCCATATCTCATAGTCATAATATGCGGCTATGGCAAGCAGGATCCTAATGGAATCGGCCATTGCAACTGGGGAAAACGTTTCGTCATTCGATGACGTTGAGTAAACCCTTTTGCAACTAGCCTCGCCTTGAAGATATTGACGTTGCCATCCATGTCGGTTTTCTCCTCAAAACCCACTTGCATCCTACGACTTTTACACCTTCAGGTGCATCGACTAAGGTCCATACCTTGTTGTTATACATGGATTGCATCTCAGCCTTCATGGCTTCAACCCATTTCTCAGAGTTGGGACCCACGATAGCTTCTTGGTAGGTGGTAGGCTCACCACGCCCTATGAGTCAACACATCCTTGTTCTCAGTCATCAAAGATCCGTATCTTTGAGGTTGAGAACGTGTTTTATCAAAGCTTTGTGGTCCTTGTGTCATTAGAGGAGCTTCCACAACTCATTGTGGCTCTTCTCTAGTTTCCGTCTGCGCCTCTGATGCGTCTTGTGGAACTTGAACTTCTTCAAGCTCTATCTTACTCCCACTGTTTCTTTTGGAAACAAGATTTCTTACTAAAAGGAATCCACTTCTGACTACAAACACTTTGTTGTCAGATTGACAGTAGACATAATACCCCCTCGTTTCCTTGGGGTATCCCACAAATAAACACTTGAGGGATTTTGGAGATAGTTTATCGTTAGCTTGTTGCTTAACGTAAACTTCACATCACCAAACCTTGAGGTTAGACAAATTGGGACTCTTCCCTTTCCATATCTCATATGGTGTCTTCTCAACTGCCTTAGACGGAACACGGTTAAGTGTGAACGCGGCAGCTTCTAAAGCATATCCCCAAAAGGATGGTGGAAGATCGGTTTGACTCATCATAGATCAAACTATATCCAATAGAGTTCAATTCCTCCTCTCAGAAACACCATTCCACTGTGGGGTTCCAGGAGGAGTAAGTTGTGAGACTATCCCACAAGTTCTAAGATGATCAATAAATTCTTGACTCAAATACTCGCCTCCTTGTTCAAATCGAAGGACTTTGATTTTCTTGTCAAGTTGGTTCCCTACTTCATTTTGAAATCTCTTGAACATTTCAAAAGACTCTGACTTGTGCTTCATTAGGTAGACGCAGTCATACCTACTGAAGTCGTCCGTGAACGTAATGAAATAGGGGTAACCACCTCTAGCTGGAGTACTCATGGGTCCACATACATCACTATGTATGATTCCCAATAAGTCAGATGCCCTCTCACTGTGACCAGTCAAGGGCGCCTCTGTCATCTTACCAAGTAGACAAGATTCGCAAGCATCATATATATGATTCAAAATCAAATGAGCTTAGAAGTCCATCTCTATGGAGCTTCTCTAGGCGTTTCTCGTTTATATGGCTTAAACGACAATGCCAAAGGTATGTAGGATTAGATTCGCTAATCTCAGTCCCTTTTGTATCAATGTTATAGATATTGTTATCGTGTTAACGTTCAATTTTCAAGATGCAATGATTATCTTGCAAATCACCATAAGCAAATAAAAATCATCTTTATAAATTGAACACCATTCTTTAGATGGGACTGTATCATCATATGATACTTATTATGGCATGTTTATCCCATCTAATGTCTTGAGGTCCAAATCTCATTTGATAACCCCATTAAGTCACACAATAAAACTTGTGAATGGCCAAATTCAAAACAACGAGGCAAAAGTCCAACCAAATTTGATCAAGGCCCATTGAACACGTGCCGCGGAGGCGATCACCGCATTCAAAATACCAAGACTTCAATGAGGCATTGCGTTGAATATTCCATTCACCCGTGTCTCCTCAAGATAACAGTGGGTACGTGCAGCGGAGGCTATCACCGCCCCACGATGATCAAGAAAATAACAGGGTTGTTTTATTGATGGCATTAAAACTTAAGATTTTAAAAGGGTTCAATTTTAAAATGTTCCGTTTTGGTTCAATTTTAAATCTAATTTTAAAATTAAACGAGTTGTTCCATGTGTTTTCCCCGCATGTATCATATACATTTAAAACACATGCACGAATTTTGTATCTCATACAAAATCCTACGCTCGTATCGTATACGTAACTGTTAAAATTTTCATGTTAAATTTTCACCACCCTAAAACATACATCTAGCGCCATTTGCATCTCATACAAAATAACTAAATGCATAAAATAACCGTGCTTGGATATGGCCCATCTACCCTAAATCCCCTCAAGCCAAAGAGGGAATTTTCTAAAAAAGAAAAATAAATAAATTACATTGGGAAAACCTCTTTTACATTGAGGTGTAAAATTAAAAATAAAATTACATCAAGAATTTAGGGAGACGACACGCAGGCCGTATTTACCAAAAATAAGCCTAGAGCCATGTCCAATCACCATACCCAATCATACATGAACAATTCACATATATTAAGTATATATACACGGCATATCACAACACATAAGAAAAACGTTTTTCAAATTGTTTTCAATTTAGGGTTTGTGCAATTTAACATGCCTTCTTAAAACTGAGTCTTGCACCAATAATTAAAATTCAAGAATCAAATTCAAGAATTCGAATTATTGGTCCAAAATTAAAAATTCATAATTTAAAATTTTGACCAATTATAAATATTATAATAAAAACACCTTTTAATTAAAATATATATATAATTGGTTCGATCAAGACTCATAATTTTAAGAATTTTTCAAATCAATCCAATTGATTTCATATGTATCTCATACATATAGTTTTGCACCAATTCATTAGATAATGTTCCAAAACATGTGTGGTGGCCATTTTCGCAAAATTTAGCATACAATTGAAAAGCTGTAAACATCTAATCATACATCACATGTATAATCACACAAACTAATATAAATATGAGTAACTTGGCTCTGATACCACTGTTGGGAAAACATTGAGGATCTAATCCCACTTGGTGCCTTTCCTGTCTCCACAGGGTGACAACCAAGTATACCTCAAACCAAGTTTTACGGTCTGCGTCTCCACACGACCAACCCTACCGACGGGACTGCAAGGGGTAAGAGTCAACACTTCGTCACTGGTCACACTGCGAGAACCCCCTCTACGGCTGAACTCCTTCAAACCTGGCTCTGATACCACTGTTGGGAAATCATAGGGTCAGCTCAGCGAAAACACGGTAAATTAAAATTTTTTGGCTTCCCTATTATTCCTTCCAGGATCCACTATCAACATTTATATTAGTAAAGAAAGAGATTTACCAAATTTCAATCGGTGCAAATAGATTCGCGAGTTGAGAAGCCCACTCCAAGTGTTCTTCCTCTGCCGGTGATCCACACGAGCAGTTTGGCAGATGCCCAGGTGCTAGCCTCCTTCACTTCTTCCCAAGTGAAAACGGGAACGGTTATCTATGAATCTTGAAGAACCAAGAACAGTTCTTGGTTCCATGATAGGTGGCGCAAGAAACACACAAGAAGCTAGGTGTTTTAGGGTTTAGGTCACAATTCTCTCTCTAAGAGAAGAACACGACTTTCTCTCTCTAAAACTTATGCTTGGCGATTTTTCTTCTCTCTCTAGGAAGAACTAGGCGAAATTTTTGTCTCACAAAATTAAAAGCCCCCTTAGTCGACTTTCACCCCTCTAGTGTGCTTATATAATATCTCATTCCCAAATCTTAGGGTTTCCTAAAATCTTGGATAAAGATTCCCAAAATCTTTGAGTTATAATATTACACTAATATTATAATTCAAAAAAACTAAAGGCAAATCGAAATCTTGGCCTACAAGATCAAATCTTGAAACCAAATCTTGATTCCTGAAATTCTATTGGTTGGAATGAGTCATGAGGATTTAAATTTATAATTAAAATATTACCTTAATAATTTAATTAGGAAATTCGATTTGGCTCATATCTTTAAATTCAAAATACAAGATCAAATCTTGCTCCCCAAGAAATAAAGATATGCGCCATCCTCCTCATCTTCAAGAGGAATTCCATAACAACCCAAACTCTTTAGGTAGTTATATCCTACTTGTTATCTTTTAAGATTATTGAATTAAAATATTACTTTAATATCTTTAATTCAAATCCTGAATCTTTTCAAAAAGATTCCTTGAATTCAAAATTCAAATCTTGTTATCTTTATTTAATTAACAAAACATTTTCATTAATTAAATTAGACCAAAAAGAGGCGCCACCCCCTTTATCTTGTTATCCCAAATATTAGTGAATTTAATAAATCAATAATTCTCTAACTTTTAGGAAATCTATTTAATTTATTATTCCCTAATTTTTTAAACAAGAATTTAATTGTAAACTATTTAACAATTAATATATATTTAAATTTGTCCAACAAATTTAAATACTACAATCATAGATATTTATTTAAGACAAGATTTAATGTCCTAAGACATTTAACTATGTCTTAAATTGTGTCACCAGAGTGACTCACGAATTAACCTAATTCGTGTCCCAAAACAACATCTTGATCCTGCTCATGTGTGACCCAGCAGGCCTCACGTGAAGTTGGCAGCAAGCCATCTTATGACTCACAAGTCGAGAGCGGACTCTAGCAAGCCATCACGACTACCCAAAACACGCGAGTTATCGCTTTAACGTTTAACGACTTAACCTAAGTACCACCTTGTCATAATCCCCATTGTCACACGATATCTTGGTCATGGATTAGGCACGGGAAAGTCATCCATAATCCAAACCACAACTTTCTCGATTTCCTGAGTTAGTCCCATTTTCCTGAGTGGCCACTCTTTCCTTGGACAGACTCATCGAGGGCGCTAGTAAGATATCCCTCATCGTAATGAGGGACAAAATCCCATCTTGGTCAACCACATTCCTCAGCACGACAATCAACCAAACCCGTACCTAGCCCTTATGGCTGCCCTGCTATGGGCAACGTTAGACTAGGCCAAAGTTTGACAACTACAATGCTGGAATAGTCAAGACCTCAGGTCTAAGGCTATCGTGACAGGTGTACAGGAGAGGCTAGCTTATGACTAAAACCCATGCAGGACTATCCAGGTCGGTCCAGCAACTTGTAACCCTTTACTTATTGCACCATGACTCTCGTAAAGCATCTAGTGCATGTGTCTCCATACACCGAGGTCATGCTGGTCTTGGTTCATTCTCGCTCCCACGAAAATAATCGGCCAGGGACGGATTTAGATTAATTATCTCATAATTAATCAAGGACGCTATCATCTATCATAGTAAACATGCTAATAATATGATAACAACATAATTTATCTCCATAAATTAATCAATATGTTCAGAACATATACCTAAAATGATTGGCCCTAGGGCACAATCTCCAACTGGTTGTTTAGTGAATGAATATGTTTGTAGAGATAATTCTTTGCTAATAATTGATTGAACTTGAGGAACTTGGAGTATTCCTGCACTTGGTTTTGTGTTCCTTAAATGTATTTCCTTGATTATAATAGTTGGACTTTGGTTGTATATTTACTTGTTTATACAAGTGTTGATGATGACGATGATGACATTTAGTTCTTATTCGAGTGTGTTGTATGTTTTTGGGTTGATTGAATTTGATTATGCTTGTAGTTGTGCTTGTGCTTGTACTTGTGACTTTGTTTGTTTTTGTGTTTGTGTTTGTTCTCTTGAGACAATATGAGAAACCCCTGGGGACGGCGACATGTAACGCCCAGGTGGGTTTGGATATGAGAAACCCCTTGGGGACGGCGGTACGTAACGCTAAAGTGGGAAAACAAACATATATGGAAATGAGTAGTCCCTGGGGACGGCGATACGTAACGCCCAGTGGAAAAGGAGAAAGGAAATGGAAATGATGAACCCTCTGGGGACGGCGATACGTAACGCCCATGTGGGAACTAAAAGTGGAAATATGAATTCTGGGGACGGCGATACGTAACGCCCAGTTGATATGTCATGTTGATGTATTGGGTTGCATTGAAACTTCACTTATGATAAAATGATGATTGTGTACTATTAAATGCTTATGCTAATGACATTATTTGGCTGAAATGATGTTACTGGCCTTATACTGTATTGTTGCTCATAGTGGTAGAGGAAACTCTTAGTATAGTCTCTTTTGGATATGGCAAGATTCTATTTCGAAGTTTAATTAAAAAATGCTATTTTACTTCAAGAAGATGCCTTTATTATAATAACATCCTATGATTTTGATCCAAACATCTATACAAGTCTTTCCGTGTAAGATTTTGTTCTTATTATTATGATGACCCTATCTTGGTTTTTAGTTCCTTTCCAAATTTTCATGCTTCAATGGTTTAAATATTGTTTTCTATCAAATTTAAATTTTTCGGAAACCGTTTTTTAAGAAAAGAAAAGAGAAATCCCCTAAAAGTTTTCTTCTTAAATTTTTATTTTAATAGAGCTTAATCTTTTATCACTCTATTTCAAAAAGATTTAATTTTTCCTCACTCCTTGTTTCGTGCATTGTTAAATTTTATCTTTGTAAGATTATATTTAAAGATAGTTATTTAAGAAATCTTCCTTCTCGATGTAAGTGCTTTTACTTACCCCGGATTCCCTTAACTTCAATTTCAAGTAGTTTAAAAGGTCATTTTACTAAGTATAGTTCTCTTAAATGTTGTACACTGAAAACTTATTTTCATAAAGCTCAATTGTTGTCACTCTTTCTTCAAATTGATAAACTTTTACCTCCCAAGGATTATTTTAGAAGTTATTTTATCTTTGAAACCCCCTACTGAAATGTTCCTAGGAAAATGTTATTTCTTATTCTTACTCTCTTTTGGAATTTGTTAGTTTTCCTACATTGTGCTATCTTTTGCTTTGTACCGTTACGTATTCAAATTATTGTCTATACCGAACGGTTGAATTTAAATGTATGTTATTATGGATTGTGTATTTTTATAACTGCTGGTGTTGGATGGTGACCGCCTTTCCCTACGTGGTGGTGCCCTACACCACGATTGGGATGGGTTAGCCGCTCACTGAGTTTCGACTCACCCCTTTGTTTTAACATTTTTCAGATACAAGTCTAGAACGAGTTGTTACTTCTGCTTCGAGAGAGAGTCGGTCAAAAGCCCGTGTCATTGTTCGTGTGGGTATTTCGTTTTCTTGTGTAGAGATATTGATCTCTAGACTGTCAGTTCCACTAGCACTTAGGGAGAGGATTTGGGGTTGTGTCTTATTATTGTGTAGGATTGTATTTCTATTTAATGTTACGAGATAATGTTTGCATCAATAGATGATGCTCTAAATTGATTGATGGACAAAATATGAATGTGAATGATGATGTTATGAATATATGTATATTACAGATTATCAAGTTGATGTTTTTGATATTGATTAATTGTGGGTAAGCTTACGGCATGGAGATAGCTCATGTTCGTGTCGGTCACTTGCTCCCTCGGAGGGGGTCGTGACATTTTTGTTTTCAACTTAGTCGATTATATCTTAGCAACGCTACTTCTGAGATTGCCTCCTTGTGGTGGTTAGTGATGATAACATAAAGTAAGTTTTTGGATTCCACAATCAGCTTTACATCCATGTGGTTTTTTCTATGTACTGGTGCTATAACTTACAGAGAAAGATTTAAGAGATTAAGTAAAAGTAGATAGAGAATTTCTCAATTTATTTTATTTTATGGTTGAGTGATATTAACAACATAATATCTTAACAAAATAAAAATAAAATAGACTTGTGTTTCATTCATATTTTAACATCATTAATCAACAGTTAAATTAAAGTCAAAAACTTTTTTATTTTTAATAATAATTTCAAAATTTAAAGGATTATTTTGACACAATTCAAACTTAAGAGACAAATATTAAACATTAATTAAAGTTAAGGGACCTTTATATTATTTTGGGTAAATTACACTTTGGTACCCTGTGGTTTGACCCTATTTCACTTTGGTACCCTGTGGTTTGAAACTTGACGCTTTGGTACCCTGTGGTATTCTCCATTAACACTTTGGTACCCTTTGGAGCTATTTTGTAATTTTAACCATAACAAATTTTGCAAAAATTACATATTGACCCCAAAAAATTTTCAAAAAATTACAAATAGGTCCCTGGATACATATTATATAGGGACTAAAATGAAAAATTTAAAAATTTTTTGGGGTCAATATGTAATTTTTGTAAAATTTATTATGGTTAAAATTACAAAATAACTCCAAAGGGTACCAAAGTGTTAATGGAGAATACCACAGGGTACCAAAGTGTCATGTTTCAAACCACAGGGTACCAAAGTGAAATAGGGTCAAACCACAGGGTACCAAAGTGTAATTTACCCTATTATTTTTACCTATATAACAGAAAAATACATTGGGTCAAATTCGTTGCCACCTTAATTAGACTATTATTTGGATCTTAATAGTAATTCATGATTAATCCTTGGTACTCAATTAAATTGCAAACTACACACTAATTTCCAATCAATCATCATTCATGGTTGATGGAGATATTTTTTTGATAATATCATTATTATTATTGAGCACTATTAATTAATATATGTTTTGATAATAAAATTAATTATTTTTTAAATTATAATAAAAATATACCAGTGATACAAAATAAATTATCATAAATGTGCTTAGAATCAAAACAAATAATTATATGACTTTAATTCTCATACAATTAATTATTTTAAATGATAATATATAGAGCTGTCAAAACGGGTCCTAACCCGTGGGTTGGACCCGTTCAACCTACAAAAGAGGTGAGTTTAGTTGATACAATCTTGACTCGTCAGTAATTTTAACCCGCGTGGGTTGGCTCACCTGACCTGCAAGTCATAGTGAGCCAACCCGGCGAGTTGGTGGGTTGGCTCACCAACCCACCATATATAAAAAATTATAATATTTAAAAATAAAAACAAAATATTTATTGACTTTAACATAATTATTAATTCAATTCATTTCACATTTTTTTATTTTCAACTTCCCCTCATCATCAATTTATCACTCATCAATATCACATTCACATTTTTTATGTTATATTTGATGTTCAACAAAATTTTGATGGTATATTTATATGTTTCATAGGTGAGGTGACTTTTAATTACATAGAACAACATAATTGATAGTAAATATGTTGTTTTAAAATCGTGCAGCATCAACAGTACGTAAAATGTATGTAGAAAAAACAATAAGTTGAAAAAATATACCTTGAAAATTGAAAAAAAAAATTAGTGAGTTAAGTGAGCCAACCCGGCTCACCAAGCTGGTGAGCCGGGTTGGCAAAATCCTGGCTCACCAGGGATTCTGGCCCGTGTGAGCCAACCGGGGTGAGCCGTAACGGGTTGGCTCACTTTGACAGCTCTAATAATACATGTAATTGTTAGGAATTGTGCCCTAGGGCCAATCCTCTTTTATAT
>QANZ01001368.1:6380-23266 GCA_003254925.1 Chamaecrista fasciculata | reverse complement strand
TCACGATAGCCTTAGACCTGAGGTCTTGACTATTCCGGCATTGTTGTTGTCAAACTTTGGCCTAGTCTAACGTTACCCGTAGCAGGGTAGCCATAAGGGCTAGGTATGGGTTTGGTTGATTGTCGTGCTGAGGAATGTGGTTGACCTTGATGGGATTTTGTCCCTCATTGCGATGAGAGATATCTAACCGGCGCCGTCGATGAGTCTGTCCAAGGAAAGAGTGGCCACTCAGGAAAATGGGACTAACTCAGGGAATCGAGAAAGTTGTGGTTTGGATTATGGATGACTTTCCCGTGCCTAATCCATGACCAAGATATCGTGTGACAATAGGGATTATGACAAGGTGGTACTTAGGTTAAGTCGTTAACGTTGAAGCGATAACTCGCGTGTTTTGGGTAGTCGTGATGGCTTGCTAGAGTCCGCTCTCGACTTGTGAGTCATAAGATGACTTGCTGCCAACTTCACGTGAGGCCTGCTGGGTCACACATGAGCAGGATCAAGATGATATTTTGGGACACGAATTAGGGTTAATTCGTGAGTCACTTTGGTGACACAATTTAAGACATAGCTAAATGTCTTAGGACATTAAATCTTGTCTTAAACAAATATCTATGATTGTAGTATTTAAATTTGTTAGACAAATTTAAATATATATTAATTGTTAAATAGTTTACAATTAAATTCTTGTTTAAAATATTAGGGAATGATAAATTAAATAAGTTTCCTAAAAGTTAGGGAATTATTGATTTATTAAATTCACTAATATTTGGGAAAACAAGATAGAGGGTGGCGCCTCTTTGGGCTTATTTAATTAATGAAATTGTTTTATTAATTAAATAAAGATAACAAGGTTTGAATTTTGAATTCAAAATAATATATCTTTTGGAAAAGATATAGGATTTGAATTAAAGATATTAAAGTAATATTTTAATTCAATAATCTTGGAAAATAATAAATTAGCTTCCTAAATGGTTTTAGGAATGTTTTTGATTTATTAGATTTCTTAGATATGGGATTGAGGATGATGCATATATCATGGCTTTGAGTGCAAGATTTGCTCTTGCACTTTGAATTATTATATATGCAAAATCGAAATTTTAATTAAAATTATTAAGGTAATATTTTGATTATAAAATCAAATCCCTCATGACTCATTACAACCAATAGGATTTTAGCAATCAAGATTTGGTTTCACGATTTGATCTTGGTCACCAAGTTTTTGATTTTCTCCTAGGTTTTTGAATTATAATATTAGTGTAATATTATAATTAAGATTTAGGGCATCCTAAATTATATTAATTATGGAATTAATATATCCAAGATTTTAGGGATTCACTAATTGGATTATTGAAACCCTAGTTTTAGGAATGAGATATATTATTTATACACACACAAGAGGCAAGTGATAGTAGGCTAATTTTTGAGACAAAATTCGCCAACTTCTTCCTAGAGAGAGAAGAAAATCGCCAACCCTAGGTTCTAGAGAGAGAAAGTCGAATTCTTCTCTTAGAGAGAGAATTTCGACCTAAACCCTAAAAGGACCTTGTTTTGTGTGTTTCTTGCGCCACTCATCTTGAATTCTAGAATAGTTCTTGTTTTCAAGAATCCATAGATATTGGTTCCCGTTTTCACTTGGGAAGAAGTGAAGGAGGCTAGCACCTAGCCATCTGCCAAACTGCTCGTGTGGATCACCGGAAGAGGAAACACACTTGGAGTGGACTTCTCAACTCGCGAATCCGATAGCACCGATTGAAATTTGGTAAATCTCTTTCTTTACTAATATAAATGTTGATAGTGGATCCTGGAAGGAATCATAGGGAAGCCAAAAATTTTAATTTACCGTGTTTTCCGCTGCGCCGACCCTATGATTTCCCAACAGTGGTATCAGAGCCACGCTACTCATATTTATATTAGTTTGTGTGATTATACATGTGATGTATGATTACATCTTTACAGCTTTTCAATCGTATGCTAAATTTTGCGAAAATTGCCACCACACATGTTTTGGAACATTATCTAAAGAATTGGTGCAAACTATATGTATGAGATACATAGGAAATCAATTGGATTGATTTGTTCTTAAAATTATGAGTCTTGATCGAACCATGTATATATATTTTAATTAAAAGTGTTTTAATTATAATATTTATAATTGGTCGAAATTTTAAATTATGATTTTTTAATTTTGGACCAATATATCGAATTCTTGAATTTGATTCTTGAATTTTAATTATTGGTGCAAGACTCAGTTTTAAGAAGGCATGTTAAATTGCACAAGCCCTAAATTGAAAACAATTTGAAAAATCGTTTTTCTTATGTGTTGTGATATGCCGTGTGTATATATTTAATATATGTGAATTGTTCATGTATGATTGGGTATGGTGATTGGATATGGCTCTAGGCTTTTTTTTTTTGTAAATACGGCCTGCGTGTCGTCTCCCTAAATTCTTGATGTAATTTTATTTTAATTTTACACCTCAATGTAAAAGAGGTTTTTCCCAATGTAATTTTATTTTTCTTTTAGAAAATTCCCTCTTTGGCTTGAGGGGATTTAGGGTAGATGGGCCATATCCAAGCATGGTTTATTGTATGCATTTAGTTATTTTGTATGAGATGCAAATGACGCTAGATGTATGTTTTAGGGTGGCGAAAATTTAACATGCAAATTTTAAATTTTACGTATTATAACATATATGATACGTGCGTAGAATTTTGTATGAGATACAGAATTCGTACATGTGTCTTAAATGTATGCGATACATGGGGCGAAGACACATGGCACAACTCGTTCAACTTTTAAATGAGATTTAAAATTGAATTTTTAAAACGGAACTTTAAAAATTAAACCCTTTTAAAAATCTTATGTTTTAATGCCATCAATAAAACACCATGTTGAAATCTTGTTCATCGTAGAGCGGTGATCGCCCTCCGCGACACGTATCTACTTTGACCTTGAGCAGACACGGGTGAATGGGAGATTCAACGCAACGCCTCGTTGAAATCTTGGTTGCTAGATGCGGTGATCGCCCTCCGCGACACGTGTTTAGTGGGCCTTGATGATATGGGGGTTGGGCTTCGGCCTCGTTGTTTTGGGCCTAGCCATTCACAAGTTTTATTGTGTGACTTAATGGGGTTATCAAAACGGTTTTGGACCTCAAGGCATTAGATGGGATAAACATGCCATAATAAGTATCATATGATGATACAGTCCCATAAAGATCTAAGAGTCACATGAGATGTGATTGGTAAAGAGTTACCTACCTAAATAACCAAAGGGTGCATGATCGCCCTCCGCGACGGTAAACTTTGGTGAAATATGGGTCTTAGCCACTAATAATAATTTTCTGGGTTTTATAAAATGGTGGATATATTTTGCTAATTAACTTTCATATCTTAGTTGTAGAATCAATGGCAATTAATAGTTCAACGTTATTACTGCGATCTATCCTTGAGAAGGATAAATTGTCTGGGACAAAATTCCTTAACTGGTATTGTAATTTGAGAATTGTTCTCACCCAACGAAGGAAGCTGCTGACTTCCTTGACTGGTTTTGTAATTTGAGAATTGTTCTCACCCAACGAAGAAACTTTGTGTCCTAGAAATCCCTCCCCTGAAGAGCATGCCAAGGACGCTCCAAGAGCTCAAAGAACTGCTTAGAGAAGCACTTCAATGACTCTGTGGACGTTGCTTGCCTGATGCTAGCCACGATAGTTCAAAGAGTTGAACACGGGAATATTATTGGTTGTTGAGATGGTCACACATCTCAAGCAAACGTTCCAGAATCAGGGGAAAGGGAAAGGGCAAAGGAAAGAGGAAAGGAGATGCCGAGTTTGGTGGGACCAAGCCAGCGGCTGAGCCTAACCCACTACCTACCAAGAAGGCGAGACCTTCAAAGGATGCGATTTGCCTTTTGAGAAATTGCAAATTGTATTTGGAAGATCAAAAGAATAAAAGGAGAGATAAGATCTCTACTTCTGGTATCTTCGTTATAGACGTTCACTTGTCTACTATAACCGCTTGGGTATTAGATACAGCATGTGGTTTTCACATTTGATGTGAAGGGTCTTAGAGACAGTAGAAAGCTGAACAGAAGCAAGATGGACCTACGAGTGGGCAATAGAGCAAGGGTTGCTGCTGTTGCTGTGGGAACATGCGAGCTTGTTTTGCCCTCTCGGCTTAACTTATTGTTATCATGTACCTTCTTTAAAGTTCAAAAAATGCTTCTCTTTCTTATTTGATAAGGAAGGTTTTGCATGTGTTAACTGAAAAGAATGGTGTTCAATTTATTAAGATGATGTTTATTTTCTTATGTGATTTTCAAGATAAACATTACGTCTTGAAATTGGAACAAAAACACGATGACAAAATCTATAACATCGATACGAAAAGGATTAAGATTAACGAATCTAATCCTACATACCTTTGGCATTGTCGTTTAGGCCATATAAACGAGAAACGCCTAGAGAAGCTCCATAAAGATAGACTTCTAAGCTCATTTGATTTTGAATCATATGATGCTTGCGAATCTTGTTTACTTGGAAAGATGACGAAGGCACCCTTCACTGGACACAGTGAAAGGGCATCCGACATATTGGGAATCATACATAGTGATGTATGTGGACCCATGAGTACTCAAGCTAGAGGTGGTTACTCTTACTTCATCATGTTTACTGACGACTTCAGTAGGTTTGGCTATGTCTACCTAATGAAGCACAAGTCAGAGTCTTTTGAAATGTTCAAAAGATTTCAAAATGAAGTAGAGAACCAACTTGACAAGAGAATCAAAGTCCTTCGATCCGATCGAGGAGGCGAGTATTTGAGTCAAGAATTTATTGATCATCTTAGAAGTTGTGGAATAGTCTCACAACTTACTCCTCCTGGAACCCCACAGTGGAATGGTGTTTCTAAGAGGAGGAATCAGACTTTATTAGATATGGTCCGATCTATGATGAGTCAAGCTGATCTTCCGCCTTCCTTTTGGGTGCATGCTCTAGAAACTGCCGTGTTCACACTTAACCGTGTTCCGTCTAAGGTAGTTGAGAAGACACCATATGAGATATGGAAAGGGAAGAGTCCCAATTTGTCTAACCTCAAGGTTTGGGGATGTGAGGTTTATGTTAAGCAACAGCTTAACGATAAACTGTCTCCCAAATCCCTCAAGTGCTTATTTGTGGGATACCCCAAGGAAACGAGGGGGTATTATGTTGGATTCTTTCTAGAAAAGGATCTTGTTTCCAAAAGAAACAGTGGGAGTAAGATAGAGCTTGAAGAAGTTCAAGTTCCACAAGGCACATCAGAGGCGCAGACGGGAACTGGAGAAGAGCCACAAGATGTTGTGGAAGCTCCTCCAGTGACACAAGAACCACGAAGGTCTGATAGGACACGTTTTCAGCCACAAAGATATGAATTTTTGGTGACTGAGAACAAGGATGTGTTGCTCATGGAGCGTGGTGAGCCAACCACCTATCAAGAAGCTATCGTGGATCCCAACTCTGAGAAATGGGTTGAAGCCATGAAGGCTGAGATGCAATCCATGTACGACATCGAGGTATGGACCTTAGTCACTCCACCTGAAGGGGTAAAACCCGTAGGGTGGAAGTGGGTTTTCACAGAGAAAACCGACAAGGACGGCAACGTCAATATCTTCAAGGCAAGGCTAGTTGCAAAGGGTTTACTCAACATCATGGGATGACGAAACGTTCTCGCCTGTTGCAATGGCAAAGTCCATTAGGATCCTCCTTGCCATAGTCGCATATTATGACTATGAGATATGGCAAGCGGATGTCAAAACAGCATCCTTAATGGGAGGCTGCCCGAGGATGTGTATGTGACACAACCTGAGGGGTTTGTATGTCCAGAGGAACCAGACAAGGTATGCAAGCTTCACAGATCCATTTATGGATTGAAGCAAGCATCTCGAAGTTGGAATCATCGTTTTGATAAAGTGGTCAAAGAGTTTGGCTTCTTGCAAAACCCTGATGAACCTTGTGTTTACAAGAAGGTTAGTGGGAGCACAATTGTGTTCTTGGTGCTATATGTCGATGACATATTGCTCATTGGAAATGACATTCCTACCTTAAAGATTATAAAATCTTGGTTGGGAAAATCATTCTCAATGAAGGACTTAGGAGAAGCTGCTTATATTCTAGGCATCAAGATCTATAGAGATAGGTCTCGTAGGCTTCTTGGATTAAGTCAGAGTACATACTTGGATAAGGTACTGAAGAGGTTCAGTATGCAAGATTCCAAGAAAGGATTCATTCCGATGAATCATGGTTTAGTCTTGAGCAAGAAACAGTGTCCCAAGACACTTGTTGAGCGAGGGCGCATGATTGGCATCCCTTATGCTTCGGCAATAGGATCCATTATGTATGCCATGCTATGTACTCGACCCGATGTGTCGTTTGCCTTAAGCATGACGAGCCGATTCCAACAAGACCCTGGTGAGGATCATTGGATCGCTGTCAAAAACATCTTTAAGTACTTAAGAAGAACTAAGGATGAATTCTTGGTGTACGGTGGAACCGATGAGGAGCTATGTGTAAAGGGTTACACAGACGCTAGTTTCCAAACCGACCAAGATGACTTTAAATCGCAGTCTGGATACGTGTTTCTCCTGAACGGTGGCAGCGTGTGTTGGAAGAGTTCCAAGCAGAGCACGATTGTTGATTCTACAACTGAGTCCGAGTATATTGCAGCATCAGATGCAACGAAGGAGGCTGTGTGGATTAGAAAGTTCATTACCGAGCTTGGTGTGGTTCCGACCATCTCTGATCCCATTACCTTGTATTGTGACAATAGCGGGGCTATTGCACAAGCCAAGGAGCCGCGGTCCCATCAAAGGACCAAACACATACTCAGGCGTTTTCACCTTGTCAGAGAGATGATTGACAGAGGTGATGTGAAGATATGTAAAGTAGCAGGTGAGGATAACGTTGCTGATCCTCTTACGAAACCTCTTGCGCGGGTCGTACATGAGCGGCATGTATTGTCGATGGGGATTAGACGCATTGATCAATGTACCTAGTGTAGGAACAACTAGATTAATGATCGTACCTAGTGCAGTGGGAGTCTGTTGGAGATTGTGCCCTAGGGCCAATCATTTTATATATATGGTTTGAACATATTGATTAATTTACGGAGATAAATTATGTTGTTATCATATTATTAGCATGTTTACTATGATAGCGTCCTTGATTAATTATGAGATAATTAATCTAAATCCGTCCCTGGTCGATTATTTTCGTGGGAGCGTAAATGAACCAAGACCAGCATGACCTCGGTGTATGGAGATACATGCACTAGATGCTTTACGAGAGTCATGGTGCAATAAGTAAAGGGTTACAAATTGCTGGACCGACCCGGGGAGTCCTGCATGGGTTTTCGTCATAAGCTAGCCTCTCCTGTACACCTGTCACGATAGCCTTAGACCTGAGGTCTTTACTATTTCGGCATTGTAGTTATCAAACTTTGGCCTAGTCTAACGTTACCCGTAGCAGGGTAGCCATAAGGGCTAGGTACAGGTTTGGTTGATTGCCGTGCTGAGGAATGTGGTTGACCAAGATGGGATTTTGTCCCTCATTACGATGAGAGATATCTAACTGGCGCCCTCGATGAGTCTGTCCAAGGAAAGAGTGGCCACTCAGGAAAATGGGACTAACTCAGGGAATCGAGAAAGTTGCAGTTTGGATTATGGATGACTTTCCCGTGCCTAATCCATGACCAAGATATCGTGTGACAATAGGGATTATGACAAGGTGGTACTTAGGTTAAGTCGTTAACGTTGAAGCGATAACTCGCGTGTTTTGGGTAGTCGTGATGGCTTGCTAGAGTCCGCTCTCGACTTGTGAGTCATAACATGACTTGCGGCCAACTTCACGTGAGGCCTGCTGGGTCACACATGAGCAGGATCAAGATGCTATTTTGGGACACGAATTAGGGTTAATTCGTGAGTCACTTTGGCAACACAATTTAAGACATAGCTAAATGTCTTAGGACATTAAATCTTGTCTTAAAAAAATATCTATGATTGTAGTATCTAAATTTGTTAGACAAATTTAAATATATATTAATTGTTAAATAGTTTACAATTAAATTCTTGTTTAAAATAGATATTAAAGTAATATTTTGATTCAATAATCTTGGAAAATAATAAATTAGTTTCCTAAATGGTTTTAGGAATGTTTTTGATTTATTAGATTTCCTAGATATGGGATTGAGGAGGATGCATATATCATGGCTTGGAGTGCAAGATTTGATCTTGCACTTTGAATTATAATATGTGCAAAATCGAAATTTTAATTAAAATTATTAAGGTAATATTTTGATTATAAAATCAAATCCCTCATGACTCATTCCAACCAATAGGATTTTAGCAATCAAGATTTGGTTTCACGATTTGATCTTGGTCACCAAGTTTTTGATTTTCTCCTAGGTTTTTGAATTATAATATTAGTGTAATATTATAATTAAGATTTAGGGAATCCTAAATTATATTAATTATGGAATGAATATATCCAAGATTTTAGGGATTCACTAATTGGATTATTGAAACCCTAGTTTTAGGAATGAGATATATTATTTATACACACACAAGAGGCAAGTGATAGTAGGCTAATTTTTGAGACAAAATTCGCCAACTTCTTCCTAGAGAGAGAAGAAAATCGCCAACCCTAGGTTCTAGAGAGAGAAAGTCGAATTCTTCTCTTAGAGAGAGAATTTCGACCTAAACCGTAAAAGGACATTGTTTTGTGTGTTTCTTGCGCCAATCATCTTGAATTCTAGAATAGTTCTTGTTTTCAAGAATCCATAGATATTGGTTCCCGTTTTCACTTGGGAAAAAGTGAAGGAGGCTAGCACCTAGGCATCTGCCAAACTGCTCGTGTGGATCACCGGCAGAGGAAGCACACTTGGAGTGGACTTCTCAACTCGCGAATCCGATAGCACCGATTGAAATTTGGTAAATCTCTTTCTTTACTAATATAAATGTTGATAGTGGATCCTGGAAGGAATCATAGGGAAGCCAAAAATTTTAATTTACCGTGTTTTCCGCTGCGCCGACCCTATGATTTCCCAACAATAACTTCTCGACTACTCTAGCATTATCTCTGGCTTGACTTTTCCTCATTGTCACACACACGTGTGGTCAGTTTTTTCGAGTGGAGAAAAATGACACAAAACGTGAGTGAGTGGAAGAAAAGAGTTCCTTATGTTTTTTGGGAGTTCTTGATGAAAAGCTTCCATAAGTCTCTTTTGTCTTCATCTCTGGTGAATTTGTTATGTACATCGTTCGTTGGTGGATCCGAGTTTGATATTGTGACCGGGTCTTCGCGTGGGTATTTGGTATCCTTTATCTAGGTACGCCCGAAATCCTTCATCCCTAAAAATGATAAACCAATGCTCAAACCGATCCTCTAGCTGTCCATGAGGTAGGTAGTAGTTGCAAATCATCCCATCCTCACGGAATCAGCCATGGATGGAGGTTTGTGGTTGTGGATGATGGTGGGGACGAAATGTTGGGAAATCACCACGCACACAACGCAGCGGAAACAGGTATAAATTTAAAAATTTAAACAAAACCAGAATATGCGCATAGTGATTTCTTCCCAATGATCCGCTATATGGATCTGTGTCAGTATGAGGACAAGAATTTTACCCAAATCAATCGGCAACTTTGTGTCTTACGATGCTGAGGAGTCCACTCCGAGTGTGCTCCCTCCGCCGGTGATCCACACGAACAGTTTTGGAGATGCCTAGGTGCTAGCCACCTTCACTTCTCCAAGTGAACCAGGGACCTTATCTATGGTGTTCTTGAATTCAAGAACAATTCTTGAACTCCCAAGAACAGGTGGCACCTATGATCAAAAATCTTATTCTTGATCTCACACAACCTTGTCACAAACCCTAAAACTCCTTTTAGGTCTGCGCCACTTTCTCTCTAAGAAAAACTAGGGTTGTGTTTTCTCTCTCTCTTCACCAAGACTCAAAACCGATTTTGCTCTTGTGAATTAGCTAAAAAAAGTCGAAATTCCCAAGAGTCATGAGGCTTAGGGGAAAGTCGAGTTTTGCTCTATATATATAGGGTTTGAGGTTTTGATAATTATAATTAGGGAATCCCTAAATTATATGATTATCAAATTATTAAATTATGAGATTACCTTAATATTAAAATTTGATTCAAATGCAATCTTGGTGAATCAAATTGGAAGATCAAATCTTCCCAAAAGATTCTACCCTCATGCGCCAAGTCCTAGCCCTTTTGTTGGAATTTAATAAATCAAAATAACAAACCTAACTCTTAGGTAGTTATAACTAATTTGTTATTTTCCAACAATATTGATTTAAGATATTACCATAATATCTTTAGTCAATCTTTTAAATCTTGAATTTTAGTCTTTATTGAATTAAAATATTACACTAATATTTATATCCAACTTAGACCTAAAATTCGACTTCCCCATATATATATATTATTGGATTAAAATATTACCTTAATATATTTAATCGAATCATTTGAAATCTAGATCAAATCTATTTGAATTTCAAATCTCAAGCCATGACTTTTAATTAATAAAACATTTCTATTAATTAAAATAGGCTACATATTAGGCGCCAACCTCATTCCCATTTATCCTAATATTAGTGAATTTAATAAATCAATAATTTCCTAACTTTTAGGAAACTTATCCAATTTATTTATTCCTAATATTATAAATAGGAATATAANTGTCTAGATCCCTTTTTGTCCTACGATATTTTGGTCATGGATTAGGCATGGGAAAGTCATCCAAAATCCAAACCTCAACTTTCTCGATTCCTTGAGTAAGTCCCAATTCCAGTGTGGCCACACATTCCTTGGACAGACTCATCGAGGGGCCCAGTTAAATATCTCTCATCTCTATGAGGGACAAAATTCCATCTTGGTCAACCATATTCCTCAGCACGGTAATCAACCAAACCCGTACTTAGCCCTTATGGCTACCCTGCTACGGGTAACGTTAGACTAAGCCAAAGTCTGACAACTGCAACGCCGGAATGATGAAGACCTCAGGTCTAAGGGCATCCTGACAAGCGTACAGGAGAGACTAGCTAATGACTAAAACCCATGCAGGACTCTCCGGGTCAGTCTAGTAACTCGTAACTCCTTACGTAATTGCACCATGACTCTCGTACCAGCATCTAGTGCATGCATCTCTATGCACCGAGGTCATGCTGGTCTTGGTTCATTTCAAGTTCCCACTTGAATGAGCGACCAGGGACAGTTTAGATTAATTATCCTATAATTAATCACGGACTGTTATCATAGTAAACATGCTAATAATATGATAACCATTAATTTATCCCTATAAATTAATTAATATGTTCACAACATATTTATGAAATGATTGGCCCTAGGGCACAATCTCCATCAAACTCCCACTTGCACTAGGTACAATCATTAATCAAATTGTTCCAACACTAGGAACATCCATTAATGTGTCTAATTCCCACTTGACATTACATAATACTTATGTAAGACCTGTGCTGGGGTTTCTTTCAGAGGACTGGCAAAATATCCTCGACTGCTACCTTTTCATATCTTAATATCACCATCTCTAAGTGATCTTGTCTGAGTGCTTATCACTGTCGGAACATCAGTGGGGAACTCCTTCCCATTTGGTGTCTTCCTGTCTCTACAGGGTGATCACCAAGTGTACTTCAGACACTAGGTTTACAGTGTGCGTCTCTACGCGACTAACCCATTCTTCGTAGAATCAGTAATCGTACTCTGCTTGGAACCATTCCAACTTTACGATTACCACGTTCAGGGAATACATTTCAGTACTGCGATCAATCTTGGTTGGCTTGAATAATGGGCTTTTGTGTAACACTTTACACATTAATTCTACCGTTAACCAAGAATTTGTCCTTAGTGCTTCCTAAGTACTCAAGGACCTTAATGACAGCTTCTCAGTGAACCTCAACAGGGTCACAGCTCGTCATTCATAGGGCAAACGTCACATTGAGTCTAGTACAGCATGATGGATCCTATTGCCGAAGCATAGGCCCTTGTTGCCTACACCATAGGCCACTTCTTTAATTCCTTCATCGAGAGTGATTTACTCATCTAAGATTCTCAATCTTTAAGATAGTAATGTCATTTTCGACTAGCGATATGTCAATGACATATGGCACCAAGAATACAATCGTGCTCCCACTAACCTTCTTGTAAACACAGGACTCATCAAGGTTTTTGCGACAAGCCAAACCCTTTTGACATCTTTATCAAAACAATGACAAAAGTTTCTCGATAGGTGGCGGGCTCACACCGCTCCAAGAGCAACACATCCCTGTTCTCAATGACCAAAGATCCCCATCTTTGAAATTGAGAATGTGTTCTATCAGAACTTTGTTGTCCTTATGTTTTAGAAGAGCTTCCACAACACCTTGCGGATCTTCTCTAGTTTTCGTCTGCGCCATTCAAGTGTCTTATGGATCTTGAACTCCTTCAAGATTCATCTTACTCCCACTATTTCTTTTGGAAACAAGAATCCTTTCTAAAGGTATTCACCTCTGACTACAAACCCTTTGTAATCAAGTGGGTAGTTGACTCGATACCCCCTTTTGTTTTCTTAGGGTATCCCACAAGCACATACTTGAGGGTTTTGAAGACAGTTTATAATCTGCCCTTGGCTTATTATAAACTTGACGTCCTCAAAATTGAGACAAAACACTTATTGGACTCTTCCCATACCATATCTCATATGGCGTCTCTTAGACGAGATGGTTAAGTGTGAAGTCAGCAGCTTCTAGAGCACACCCTTTAAAGGTTGGCAGAAGATCAATTTCACTCATCATAGATCAAACCTTATCCCATAGGGTTTGATACCTTTTCCTAAAACTCCATCCTCTATGGGGTTTTAGAAAGAGCAAGTTGTGAGACTATCTCACAGCTTCTAGGATGATTAAAAATCTCTTGACTCAAATCCTTGTTCCCTCGATCGAATCGAGTAACTTGATTTTCTTGTCAAGTTATTTCTCTACTTCACTTTGAAATCTCTATTTCAAAAGAACTCTGACTTGTGTTTCAAAAGGTAGCCGTAGATCTAGCCTTTTGAAGCAGTTAGTAAGAGTTATTGCTTTTAGCTTAGATACTTATGGGTCCACATACATCAACTATGTATGTTTCCCACTAACTCAGACATTCTATTACTGCGGTCAGTAGAGGAATGCCTCTTGTCATCTTTCCATCTTAAACAAGACTTCCAAGCATCATATGATTCATAATCATGTGAGCTTCAGAAGTTCATCTATATGAAGCTTCTCAAGGCGTTTCTCGTTTGCATGGCCAAAACGACAATTGCCAAAAGTGTATAGGATTAGATTCGCTAATCTAAATCCCTTTTGTATCAATGTTATAAATATTGTTATCGTTTCTAGTTTAAGACATAATGATTATCTTTGCAAATCACATAAGCAAATAAACATTACTTTATTAAAATAGAAACCAATCTTTAATGTTTACACATAAAATCTTCCTTATCCAGATAAGGAGAAAATAATGTTCAAACTTTAAAGAATAACAATAAACTTAGCCCTAGAGGGGTAATCCAAGCTCTCATGTTCCTTTAGCAGCAACGGCAGCAACCTTTGCTCCATTGTCCACCTCTAGGTCCATATCGCTTTCGTCGTCGTTTTCTACTGTCTCTGAAGACCCTGCACATCAAATGTGAGAACCACATATCGTATCCAATACTTAAGTGGTTTAAGTAGAAAAAGAACATTAACAAAGATACCTGAAGTAGAGGGCATAACGCACTTCTTCTTCTTTTGATCTTCCCAGTAGTATTTGCGATTTCTCATCGCGTGTCCTGACACTTGACAGAAAGAACAAGATACTTCCTCTGAGGGCTTTGCCTTCTTGGCAGGTGATTGATGAGGGTCGTCCTCTGGCTTGGTCTCACCATCCAGCTCGATTCCCTTTCTCTTTTCTTTGCCCTTCAATTTCCTTTCCCTTTTCTGAATCAGGGATGCCTCAACTGACTTGAGCATTCCATGCAACTCAGAAACTGTCTTCTCTGTTCCTCTCCTATAGTAGCTTTTGACGAACGAGTCATAGCTCTTAGGTAGTGAGCACAGGATTATACCAGTGGCAAACTCAGGTGGAACAGGGAATCCCAGCCTATCAAGATGATCTATGTACCTTCTCATCTTAGTGACATGGTAACCAAAAGATTCACCTTCAGCCATATTGCAAGACATAAGAGCCTTAGTGGTCTCATATCTATCTTGTCTGATTTGGTAGCGGAACATTTCCTTGAGACGCATTATCATCTCATATGACATCAATGTATCCAAGCCCTCATGCAGCTCCATAATCATTGTGTCTATCATCAGACAAGAGACCTCCAACGAGTCGTCGAAGTGCTTCTCATAAGCCCTCCACTCAGCTCCTGGAGCGCCCTTGGCAGGCTCTTTAGGGATAGGTTTGTCCAGAACATACAGTCTCCTCTCATGGGTGAGAACAATTCTCAGATTACGAAACCAATCGAGGAAGTTCGTTCTGGTCAGCTTATCCTTCTCAAGGATAGGTCGCAGTGAAAATGTTGAACTTTCAATTGCCATTTGATTCTCCATTTTAAAGATATGAATTTTAATTAGCATCATATATATCCACCATTTTATAAAACCCAGTAAAATTTATTTTCAGTGGCTAAGACCCATATTTCACCAAAATTTACCGTCGCGGAGGGCGATCATGCACCTTTTGGCTATTTAGGTAGGTAACTCTTTACCAATCACATCCTATGTGACTCTTAGATCTTTATAGGACTGTATCATCATATGATACCTTTTATGGCATGTTTATCCCATCTAATGCCTTGAGGTCCAAAACCGTTTTGATAACCCCATTAAGTCACACAATAAAACTCGTGAATGGCTAGGCTCAAAACAACGAGGCCGAAGCTTTAACCCCCATATCATCAAGGCCCACTGAACACGTGTCGCGGAGGGCGATCACCGCATCCAGCAAACCAAGATTTCAACGAGGCGTCGTGTTGAATCTCCCATTCACCCGTGTGTCCTCAAGGTCAAGATAGATACGTGTCGCGGAGGGCGATCACCGCTCTATGATGAACAAGATTTCCACAGGGTGTTTTATTGATGGCATTAAGACTTAAGATTTTCTAAAAGGGTTTAATTTTTTTTAAAAAAATTGTTCCGTTTTATAGTTTAATTTTAAAACTCCTTTTAAAATTAAACGAGTCATGCCACATGTTTATTTCCCCATGTATCACATACATATAAAAATGTGCATGCATCTTGCATCATATGCAAAATCCCACGCTCGTATCTATACGTTGTTGTAGCGTTTAATCGTGTAAATAGCATGTTAAAATCGCGTCCTAAACATCCATCTAGCGCTTTGTATCACATACAAACTAAATGTAAAGCAAACATATACCGTGTTTAGATATGGCCCACCTATCCTAACAATTCTCCCAAGCCAATGAGAGAATTTTTCTAAAAAGAAAAGGTAAAATTACAAGAGAGTAAACCCCAGTTGCATTGAGGTATAAACTGAAAAGTAAAATTACATCGGATAGAGGGAGACGACACGCAGGCAGTATACACCAAAAACCTAGAGCCATATCCAACACCACACAATTACATATATGAACAATTCATACAATTATGTCAAACACGGTATAGCAAACACACATATCAAAACCGATTTTGTATTGTGTTTAAAAATTAGGATTGTGCAATTTTAACATGCCTTTATTCTTGAAATTAGGCCCATTATCAATAATTATAAAATTCAAGAATCACATTCAAGAATTTAAATTATTGATCCTGAAAATTTTAAAATTCATAATTTTAACAAATTTCCAGCCACCCATTTTATAATTATAATTAAAACAATTTTAATCATAATTATATGGAATTTCGACTTTATGCCTAAAATTTCAAGAATACTTTAAATCAATCATATTGATTTCATATGTATCTCATACATAATTTGCACCTTTTACAGTAGTTCCAAAAACTTTTGGTGGAACTTTTTCATAAAACATCAACAAGCATGCCAATTGAAAAGCGATAAAACATACATTACACATCACATGTATAATCACCAAAAACTAACTCAGATCCAAAATAGCGTGGCTCTGATACCACTGTTGGGAAATCACCACGCACACAACGCAGCGGAAACAGGTATAAATTTAAAAATTTAAACAAAACCAGAATATGCGCATAGTGATTTCTTCCCAATGATCCGCTATATGGATCTGTGTCAGTATAAGGACAAGAATTTTACCCAAATCAATCGGCGACTTTGTTTCTTACGATGCTGAGGAGTCCACTCTGAGTGTGCTCCCTCCGCCGGTGATCCACACGAACAGTTTTGGAGATGCCTAGGTGCTAGCCTCCTTCACTTCTCCAAGTGAACCAGGGACCTTATCTACGGAGTTCTTGAATTCAAGAACAATTCTTGAACTCCCAAGAACAGGTGGCGCCTATGATCAAGAATTTTATTCTTGATCTCACACAACCTTGTCACAAACCCTAAAACTCCTTCGAGGTCTGTGCCACTTTCTCTCTCTAAGAAAAACTAGGGTTGTGTTTTCTCTCTCTCTTCACCAAGACTCAAAACCGATTTTGCTCTTGTGAATTAGCTAGAAAAGTCGAAATTCCGAAGAGTCATGAGGCTTAGGGGAAAGTCGACTTTTGCTCTATATATATAGGGTTTGAGGTTTAAATAATTATAATTAGGGAATCCCTAAATTATATGATTATCAAATTATTAAATTATGAGATTACAATAATATCATAATTTTAGGACTTGAATTCCTAATTATAATATTACCTTAATATTATAATTTGAATTCAAATGCAATCTT
>QANZ01001366.1:0-14731 GCA_003254925.1 Chamaecrista fasciculata | reverse complement strand
AAACGAAATGCAGAGGAGATGCAGAGGAGATGCAAAGGGTTTGGGGAATTTGCCACTGAAATGTTTCGGCGGTTCTCTAGAACCGCTGAAACATTGGTATTTTCTGGCGGTTCTTTAAAACCGCCAGGAGATAAGGGCCACTAATTATAAGGCTTTTTTGTAGTGTAAATTATGGTAAATTTCTTTCCTTAACTGATATAAATGTTGATAGTGGATCCTGGAAGGAATCATAGGGAAGCCAAAAAAATTTTAATTTACCGTGTTTTCCGCTGCGCCAACCCTATGATTTCCCAACACAAACTACCACAATATAATGGGTCTTTAAAAAAAAGTATCAAAGTACAATTTATCAAAGAAAAAAAAAAAGCACTGAATCATAATTGCATATATCAGACCCTTTCCGGAGAAGCACAGTATAGTAGTTGCTGCAGCCGCTGAAACAAATTTTGCAAATTCCCATAAAAAGACATGACTCGTGACACCCTTAATTTTTTCTCTTCTCTCGATTCCAAATCTACCTAACCCTCTGATCCAAAATTAATTTTTGACGAAGAAGCTTAATTATATTACCTCGAGATCTCCGGAAACAGACCCATCTTTTATTACTCTCAACTGTCCACCACTTTCATCATGCATCTTCAGTTCTTCACCCTTCTATATATAATAATAGAAGCCCCTTTGCATGCAAATTCACTTCAAAGTTCAAATCCATCTCATCACTTTCCTTTTACTTACCCAAAATTCTCACCATGAAAGTACTTGTACTTCTTGTACTACTCGTACTTGTAGTGCATGTAAGTGCACGTAATAAAGTTCTCATTGATAGTGATGATAGAGATAATGAGCAAACGCTTAATGTGCATGCACGTGCACCAAGTGATGGTAATGTTGTTGGTGACAAGAAGAACTTCATTTATGGTGGTGTTGGTGGCTTCGCTGGGATGGGTGGCTTTGCTGGCGTTGGTGGCATCGGAAAGTTTGGAGGAATCGGTGGTGCTGCCGGTATTGGTGGCTATAAAGGTATCGGTATGGGCGGCGCCGGCCTAGGTGGTATTGGCGGCGCCGGAGCCGGAGTCGGTGGTGGCATTGGCGGAGTCGGAGGAGTAGGAGGCTTGGGTGGTGCCGGCGGTGGTGTTGGCGGTTTGGGCGGTGCCGGCGGTGGTGTTGGTGGCTTGGGCGGTGCCGGCGGTGGGGTCGGAGGCTTGGGCGGTGCCGGTGGTGGCGGAGGCTTAGGAGGTGGCGGCATTGGCGGTGTTGGTGGTGTGGCCGGTGGCAGTGGCGGCGGCCTTGGCGGCGGCGTTCACCCTTGTCCATGATCCTTATTAATTAATTAACTTGCATTGCTTATTATTCACGAGTGTTGTGTGACATGTGCATGAGTGCATCTATTATCTCTTAATTTGCTTGTTGATTAAGTTGTAAGGTTATTACTAGTTCTAGTGTTTTACTATTTTTGCTTCAGATTTTCTGTTGCATGCATGTGCATGTTTAGTTGTTTTCAGCTTCGAGTTGTGTATTTTCTCTGATTTAAGGCTTATGGAAATTTTAAGGTATTTCAAATGATGAAGTAAATTAAATTAATTACTCAACAATATATATGTGTTGATGTTTGGTAGAATTTAAATTTAAAATATCGACACATTATTCATGATTATAAATATATAATTATCACTTGTGCAGGCATGCATGGTGTAATTAAATTGCTGGACTCCAAAGACGTGTTGTTATTAATAATTACTTGTATTTTCTTCATTATTTTAATTAATATCCCATGGCTCAAATGAAGGAAAAACAGGGATTAGATTTTTTATATAAATAATGAATCCCTAAAATAAATTGGGAGAAATAAATAAATTATCAAAAATAAACTTACTAACCTAAAACTTAAAAAAGCCAAATAAATAGTAGTCACACCTTAGTAAAAGGAAGAAGGTTCAACCCATTCCCTAGAGTATTGTGCGAATTAGGTTATATTATATTCTACAGAGAGAAACTCTTATATTAATATAAGGTTTTAACTTTTAACAAATATTGGAAAATTTCTAATTAAATAATTTTGTTATCAAATATTTCATATGTTTCTAATTTAAAATTCAAATTTCAAATAAGTATCACAAAATATATGACTGCTAAGTGTATAATTTAAAGTTTTAAACTCTGCCACAAAAGAACTCAATAATTAAATTAGTAACCTTAAGGAGATAATTACTAATACTCTCTCAAACTATGAGTTGGGTCTTTAAATTTGCTCAAAAGGCATGTGAATAATTTTTTTTTTTTTTGTGAGGAAAAGTTTAAGTGAGTTAGGTTTTGGGGACTCACTAAGGTCAGGGCATGCCTTGAAGCTCTATGAGCGTTTATAAGAGTACTTACAAATTGCTTATCAACAAGGCATGCACTCACATAGCATCGAGAATGGAACTCTTATTTATCAATTGAGGCAACCTTTGTTGGCTACACGCGGATAATTTGACTCATCACTCATTACTACATTTAAACAAAGATCCATGTATATTCTTATTCATAATTACAAAGTTAAATTACTTAATTAGCCGGTCAAATGCTAACGTTTTGCGTGCGTTTGAATTTCAAATCCATATTGCATGCATGTAACGATGTATTTTTAGCCGGTCATGCATCACGTTGATCGATCACTCGCCAACAAATTGAGCAACGTTTGATTCACTCAGTGGTTAATAATTAATTAATATGCGTCAGACATGGACTGTTTGTTTTCCTTTACCACCAGCTTCTAATATATTAAGCCAAATATATATTATACATCATTGTGAACTTTAATATCATAATAGAATAAGTATACATAATTATTTATTTTATTAAAATAAAATCAATTTGCAACTAATGATAATGATAAATTTTAGAAAATATATCAAAATATTATTACCTTATATTGTAGAGAAATTGAATATATATGTCACTAGTACTAATTGTTCATGCAATGATAGTCTTCACTCATGAGTACTAACAATTATGTAATTAAAATACCAACTGACCAAAGAGAGGACGGACGACGACGATGACGACGATGACATCCTTTTCTTCAGTTCCTAGCCAGATCAACGACCTTTTCGGAACGTAAGACAGACGGAGAGGGAGAGAGCGTGACGGCAACTGACGACGATTGACAGTCGGACCGTAAGACGGACGACGACGGCGAAGGCGGCAAAGAGGTTGTGGCTTGACGACGGCGAGCTTTTTTGGTCAGATTGGATCTGTGTTTCTTTTTCTTTTACTAGTGGTTTTGAATGGTGGTTTTGTGGCTGCGTGGGTGGCTTTGGTTTCAGATTGTTGGGTATTTGAAAAATGTTGGTTGGAATATGATATGATGGGTACTGGTTTTGGTTTGTTGCACATGTTTGTTGGTTTAAATTATCTGTCTTCCGATCTGCTTCTCTGGTGCACGACCATTTTCTGCATTTTGGTGGTTATGGGTCTATGTTCTTTGGCTTTTTATATCGTCTATCATAGTGCCATGATTTCGTTGTGGTGGAATTGTCGTGGTATTAAGGGGGCCTCAACAATGAGAAGACTTCGGCAACTTTGCTTATCAAAAAATCCCCAAATTGTTTTTCTATCTGAAACACATTGCAAAAAAGAATTTGCAGCTGCCAAGATGTACAATTTAGGCTTTCCTAATTATGTAGGTGTTGATGCTGAAGGAAGAAGTGGGGGATCGATTTTAGCTTGGACTAATTTGGTGACATGTGATGTTGTAGATATGTCTGAATTTTGGATCCATGCTCGCCGTGTTGATAATGACTCTCATGAATTTCTTTTAACTAGGGTGAATGGTCCGCCTAGAACTCATGACAGACACAAATTATGGAAATTTTTTATTGGTTTAAGTGATGCAATTGAGTTACCATGGGTGATGCAGGTGACTTTAACCAAGTGTTGTGCAGGGATGAGAAATGGAGTAGAAATAGTCAAATTCCAGGGGCGCAGAATTTCTCGGAGATGATTAATTATTGTGGATTTATGAATCTCAAAGTGGCCGGAAATGCTTTCACTTGGTCAAATGGGCGCCTAGGAGACGATGTGGTTTGGGAAAAACTTGACAGGGTCCTGGTGAACAAAAATTGGCTAAGTTTTGTTTCCTCAATCCTTCGTTGACTGCCTGCCAATAGCTGGGTCAGATCATAGTCCTATTTTAATTTCTACGTCGGGGAATTTTCTGGTCAGACAACGACCTAAAAGATTCGAAGCCATGTGGCTCACTGACCCTAGCTGTGTGGATGTCGTAAAGCAGGGGTGGAAGATAAATGAAAGTGGCTCTTTGGCTTTCACTGTGGCTAGGAAGATTAATAATACTATGAACTCATTGATTAGATGGCATAATGAGCAGTTTGGCAGTATCCAAAGACAAATCAATGAGCTGAACTCAGAGCTGACTACTATTCATGCTAGTTTGAATTGTTCTTCTGATCCAAATTTACTGAAAAGAGAAGGTGAAGTTCACTCGGAACTGGAAAAATGGCTTAAGAGGGAGGAAATTCAATGGGCTCAGAGAGCTCACCAACTCTGGTTAATCTCTGGTGACAGGAACACTAAATATTTTCATACTGTGGTGAGGAAAAGGAGACTTTCCAACAAGATCACCAAGTTGCTGACCGAGAATGGAGACTGGATTGATAATCAAGAAGATTTGGAGGAGTTCGTGCTTAATTATTACCAAGATGTCTATAAGATGGATGATGATAAAACAGCCAATGACATTGAGGAGGCATTGGAAGGGTTTAATTTTCCTAGTCTAAATGACGATCAGTGTGAGATGTTGCTCAATGGAGTGAATGAGGACGAGATCAAAAAAGCAGTTTTTGAGATGAAACCTTATAAAGTTCCAGGTCCAGATGGTCTTCCTGTAGGCTTCTTTCAGATCTTTTGGGATGTTGTCAAAGATGACATTGTGAAAATGGTTAAAGCATCCTTTTCTAGAGTTTTTTGCTGAGAGAATTCAACAGAACGGACATTACGTATTTGAGTAGGTGTAAACAAAACTCGGTCCGGCCCGAGGTATAGTCATTGTTTTATTATATATATTTATATTTTATTTTATAAAATATTCTTTTTATTGTAGAAAATACATATGTGTTATTATTATTTTTATTAATTGTATATCAAAAAATATAAATATAAAATTTATATCAACTAAATTAACTTTTTTACCAAATAAATCAAATTAAATATTTTTGTTAACATAAACATCATTAAACTCATGCATAATTAATTTTTATTAATATATACAAGTTAAAAAATACAAAATAAATAAATAGGTTAAATGAAAAAATATGATTTTTTGTAGAATTATTAATCTCTCTCAAATATAAGGGTGATTATAGGTCGGGCCAAAACCTGGCACGGCCTATGATTACCCTTATATTTGAGAGAGAAATGATTCATCTCGATTACATAGATTAAAAATAACGGCAGGGACCAAAAATTGAACAAATATGAAAGTTTGAGGACCAAAATGAAACAAAAATATTTTTAGGACCAAAATGAAGCTTATCTTTTGAGGACCAAAATTTGATTTTTTTACTGAGTCACGTGAGTAACACGCTGACATTTTCTATTAAAATTGGTGGAACAAAATCATAGATACCCTAATTGCTTAACGATGCATACCTCAAATACCATAAGTGAGATGTTTTTAATCACAAAGCACCAATGTGAGATTGGGCTAAATCACAGGTACATTTATTGTATTTTACTCTAAAAATTATATTTTTAAAAAATATATATCTTGTTTGTTCTATTTTATTTATTATTTCTTCAAAAAAATAATTGGGATGTTACATAAGATAGGATTCTCTTTTACGTTAGAGTATCCTCATGTTGTGGAATAAGTTTTCTCTCCCCTTCTCATTTTATATGTTTCTCAAATTATGTACACTTTATTCTTCGATCGAGTACGTAGGCTTTAATTAAGTTGGCTAGTCAAGTCCAATTTTTGTAATATTTTTTTCATTTCTTTTTTTTATCTTTGTCTTGTTTTTTTTTTTTGTGTATGATATTTTTATATTTTTTTTGTATCTTTTATAGATTATTTATTTTAAAATTTAAGTCCATTTAATTTTTGTGTAATTATCTTAGAGTAAATATCCTTCAGACGAGTACTATGGGGTGCTTAACATTTATCCTATGATTCAAATGACTTTCGAACTCATCTTTGATTCGAGACTGATTTTCAAAATTTGGCCCTTATCTACCTTTTTTCGGAATTATTTTTGGAAATTGTTTATATTAAGTTTTTCAAATTTGTCATAAAAAATTGATGACAACTCATTTTTTTAAAAATCATAAACAACGTTCCTCTCAAGATGTCAGGACTCAGGTGTGACAACAAGAAAAAAAATCTCAGTATAGATTTTTCGTTCACATAGATCCCCATAAGCTTAGAGGGTCAAGCAAACATTTTAATCACACAATCCACGTCAAGGATGCTTTAATTTATCTATATATACAACCCATGAATAATTTGTTATTTAAATTATGATAAATTTTTTAAAATAATCAAATTGTTAAAGATGCTAACTAAGATTTAATATGATTTTAAATTTCGTTCACATTGTTCAATTTATAAAATCATATTAGCTATTAACTTCCAAATTAATTTTAACTATATTTTTAAGATTTAAGAAATGTAGATAAATAACAAGAACTTGTCTATTTTTAACCAAGTGTCTTGGGTTAATTGACTAGAAGATTAGCTATTAACTTCCAAGTTGATTATATTACTTTTTTAAGAGTAAATTTTAATCAAATCTTTACTCCACCCATTAATACAGAAATCTGCCAAATTAGTGACAAATCACAATCAATAAATTCATTACCTTCCTTGTACTAACATTCTTCTATAAAAGCACCCTGCTATATCAGTGCGTATCAAGAAACTTGCTCATAATTTCCATAGCGGCAACTAAACTTTCCATGGCGATCTTGTCTTACCTTCCGCTGCTATTTCTCCTCTGTCTCCCTCTGTTTTCTGTCACTGTAAAATCCGTCACGATACAAGAAATTTGCGCAAAACACACAAACCCTTCCTTCTGCACCAATTTCTTGAACCCGAAAGCAGGATCGGATCTCGCAACACTAGGCCAATATACCATACACGATGCTGTGGTGAAGGCTCTTGACACACTCACCCTCATCCACTCACTCATCAGTAGCACGACAGATCCGGCATTGAAACAACGGTATATCGCGTGCTCATCAGATTACAACGACGTGTTGCTTGTGGTGGAAAATGCTTCCAAGGAATTGAGCTCTGGAGACTACAATGGCTTGATCGCTGCGACCAATGCCGTCGACAAAGGTGTTCAAGATTGTGACTCGAAGCCGCCTGGTAGTGATCCCTCGGAACTCCCCAAGGATAACAAGGATATGGAGGATGTTAATTTGATCCTTGTCATTATAGTAGGCTTTCTCACTCAAAACTAAGTTAAACAAGGATTAATTCTTTTGATTTCTTACAACTTTCAATAGCCTGTGTAATTTCTTTGGTGATCCATGTATGGAAAAGTATAATAAAAGGCTATTGGTTTATTACTACTTTACTGTTATAATTAGAAGAAACTTACTATATGGTCCTTCATATTTTACAATTTTATTGATTTGGTCCCTGTAATACACTAGTTGGTTCCTCAAGAATTAGAAAGGTCAACTGGTTAATTAGTCCCTACACTCTCTCTTTGTTACTTACACTAACACTGATAACCTAGTCGTTAAGTGCACATATGAGATGTTAAATGTTACATTTTAATGTTATATGTGTAATTATAAACTTGTAATTAAGGTAAAGGGTCATTTATGTTTCAAAATGTTTAAATTGGTCCTAAATGTTAGCGAAATATCTATATACTATTATAAAGCAACTCGCGTTAGACAAGAGGTTGCACGTCATCCTCCGTGTTTTTTTGGCCATTGAAATTCTTATACGTACCTTTTCAACCAATAGGAATCCAAGTTCATGCTTCAAGTTCACTTTCTCTCTCCCTATTGAGCTAATTTTTTTTTCGTTGAACTACTCCCTCTAACTTTCTCCATACGCTTTCTCTCTCCCTATTCATTCCTCTGACTTTCTCTATACACTTTCCCCACCCGTTCTTCAACCAATAGTCATCTTTCATTTATTATCTCTCTTCACATTCTCTCAATGCGTTCATTTTGCCGTTATCCCATCAGCCCTTCTCTCATTTGCTTCTCTCACACTTTTCAAATTCAAATTTCAAATTTGTTACATACGCCTATGTGAGATCCCGAAGTTTTAGAACTTAGTTTTGGGTTCTTAGAAATAACATTTGTGATTCAAGAATTTTTTATTGATTCTTTAAGCTAGATCTAGACTAGTATTAGGAGTTGTTAAATTAAATTAATATTTTTAGAATTTTGTAAATGTAAAAGTTTAAAATTTCAATTGACATATTGAGGTCCCCATATTTTATTGAGCTTGAGGTAAAAATTTGGGAGGAAACGGAGTTTAAAATTTCATCTGGGTTTTTCATTGGACCTGACAAATGACACTTTCGAGTAAGAACTGGATGTTAGAAACAAAGTTTTCAAAAATAAATTACATATTTGGAATCTACTTCCCGCAACGAAGCTAACAATATAAGTTTCGCCAAGAAATTTTATTTCTAAAATTTTGAGTTTTTTTTCGGATTGTTTTAGAAAGATTTAAACAATTTTGGGCCTTTTCACAAATACCGATTCTTGAGGTCCTACAACTTAATATCAGATTGCTCCCTTAACTTTTGAAGTTTACAAAATAGCCCCACTCACCCTTATACCAGCCAATTTGACGTTCTCCCTACATTTTCGAAAAATCCTCTCGTCTCTCACCCTCAGTCTCCCCTTCGACGCAGCAGCTGCCACCAGTCACCACCACAGCTGACATTGACCACCTGATGGTTGCCGGGTCCACCAATTATAATTAAGCCTAATCTGCACTCAAAGATAGAATATTAGTAGTAGAGGCGAGAATAGGGTCGATCCACAGAGACTAGTCTTGCCCACAGGTTATGCTGTTATAAGCCAGAGAAATAAGGAACCAGTGAATACGTCTTGCCCAAGACTAATGTCCGTGACTTTAGTCTTGCCCAAGACTAATGACGTAAGAGTAAATTTTGAACGAATGTAATGAAAAGCAATTGTAAATTAAAAAGGGGTATTACCGATCGATTGGAGCCTTGGCCGGGATCGTTTTTCATGGAGTTTCACACTTGATCATTGATATCAAAATAATGTTATCTCATCAAAATAAACAGGTTAACGAATTCACAATATGAAATCACTCTTTCTTCAGGGTTGATTATGTTGGAGATTGTGCCCTAGGGCCAATCGTTTTATGTAAATATGTTGTGAACATATTATTAATTTATGGAAGATAAATTAATGGGTTATCATGTTATTAGCATGTTTACTATGATAACATCCATGATTAATTATGAGATAATTAATCTAAATTTGTCCCTGGTCGATTATTTTTGTGGGAACAAAAATAAACCAAGACCAGCATGACCTCGATGCATGAGATGCATGCACTAGATGCTGGGACGAGAGTCATGGTGCAATTACGTAAGGTGGTTACGAGTTGCTGGACTGACCCGGAGAGTCCTGCATGGGTTTAGTCATCAGCTTGCCTCTCCTTGTATGCCTGTAGCGATGCCTTAGACCTAAGGTCATCATTATTCCGGCGTTGCAGTTGTCAGTCTTTGGCTTAATCTAACGCTGCCTGTAACAGGGTAGTCATAAGGGCTGAGTACGGGTCTGGTTGATTGCCATGCTGAGGAATGTGGATTGGCCAAAATGGGATTTTGTCCCTCATTAGATGAGAGATATCTAACTGGCGCCCTCGATGAGTCTGTCCAGGAAAAAGAGTGGCCACTCAAGAATTGGGACTTACTCAGGGAATCGAGAAAGTTGTGGTTTGGATTATGGATGACATTCCTGTGCCTAGTCCATGACCAAGATATCGTAGGACAATAGGATCTCTGACACGGAGGTACTGAGGTTAAGTCGTTTTGGTAAAAACGATAACTCACGTGTTTTGGGTAGTTGTGATGGCTTGCTAGAGTCTGCTCACGACTTGTAGGTCATGGGGATGACCTGCTGCCAACTTGAAGGTGGGTCCCAATGAGAGATTTGATCTCATTTGATTCTCCAAGATTGCAGTTTGAATTTAAATTGAAATATTAAGGTAATATTTTAATTATAAATTCAAGTCCTAAAATAATTATATTATCAGAATATCTTGATTTTAGGAATAATTAAATCACCAAAGTTTGGCAATATATATATGGGCAAGTCGACTTGCACCATAAAAAAGTGTGACAAGCAATTTTATGCAACCCTAATTTGATTTTCTTCCTAAGAGTTAGAGAGAGAAAATATTCCTTTGCACCCAAGAAGAGAAACTCGACTTTCTCTAAGAGTTAAGGAAATTCGACCAAGCTCTAAAATTAGGGTTTGTGAGAGAAGAATAGGCAAGAAGGAGTTCTTGTGGGGGGATTCTTCTAAGCGCCACCTCAATTGCTGTTTCAAGAAGAGTTCTTGAGTTCAGAGTCTGTAGATTGGTCCCTAGTTCTTTTGGAGAAAAGAACTGAAGGCTAGCACCTCGGTGTTCAAAGAAACTGTTCGTGTGGATTACTGGCAGAGGGAGAACGCTGGGAGTGGGCTCCGTGGAACTTGCCTTGTTCAACCATCCGATTGAAACCCGTGAGGTATAACACTAACCAAAAGTTTTAAATTCTACTAGCGGATCCGTTCGGGAATTCTTGGACCTAGGCGTTTTTTTTATTGTTTTTTGTTTTCGCTTTCGCTGCCTTAGGCGCCCAGGATTCCCAACAGTGGTATCAGAGTCACGCTAGTTCCAGGATTTAAAACTGTTTATATGTACATGTGATGTATGATATATGTGTTTACCGCTTTCAATCACGTTTTGGTTTTACAAAAGAAATCCACCGAACAACTTTTGTTAAAAAATTCAATCTACAGAAAAAGGTGCAAATTATATGTATGAGATACATATAAAGTCGATTGGATCGACTGGAAAATTTTTCTTGATGATCTAGGCCAAAATCGAAATTCCTCTATAATTATAATTAAAAGTGTTTTAATTATAATAATTATAAAGGTGGCTGAAAATTGTTAAAATTGTGAATTTTAAAATTTTAGGGGGTCAATATTTATAAATTCTTGAATGGTGAACTATTGGTTGCCATTGATTCTACAATTAAGATATGAAAATTTTAATTAGCAGGAAATATATGTATCCACCATTTTATAAAACCCAGTAAAATTATTATTAGTGGCTAAGACCCATATTTCACCAAAGGTTACAGTCGCGGAGGGTGTGCGTGCTTCCTTAGGTTATTTAGGTAGGTAACTCCTTACCAATCACATCTCATGTGACTCTTAGATCTTTATGGGACTGTATCATCATATGATACTTATTATGGTATGTTTATCCCATCTAATGCCTTGAGGTCCAAATCCGATTTGATAACCCCATTAAGTCACACAATAAAACTTGTGAATGGCTAGGCTCAAAACAACGAGGCCGAAGCCCGACCCCATATCATCAAGGCCCACTGAACACGTGTAGCGGAGGGCTTTCGACGTATTCAATAAACCATGATTTCAACAAGGCATTGTGTTGAATCTCCCATTCACCCGTGTCTCCTCAAGGTCAAGGTAGATACGTGTAGCGGAGGGCTTTCGACGCTCTACGATGAACAAGATTTTAACAGGGTGTTTTATTGATGGCATTAAAACTTAAGATTTTTAAAAGGGTTTGATTTTTAAAAGGTCCCGTTTTAATTTAATTTTAAAACCAATTTTTAAAATTAAATGAGTTGTGCCATGTGTTTATTTCCCATGTATCTCATACATATAAACGCATGCACGGATTTTGCATCTCATACATGATCCCACACTCGTATCACATACGTTGTAGTGTAAAGTTAAATAAATAGCATGTTAAAACTCGCACCCCTAAGCATACATCTAGCGCATTGCATCACATACAAAACTAAATGCATAAAAAACATACCGTGTTTAGATATGGCCCATCTACCCTATAATCCTCTCAAGCCAATGAGAGAATTTTTCTAAAAAGAAAAATAAAATTACATTGTGAAGAACCCCAGTTACATTGAGGTATAACAAAAATGTAAAATTACATCAAGAGTATAGGGAGACGACACGCATGCCGTATTTACCAAAAACCCTAGAGTCATATCCAACACCACACAACACATATGAACCATTCACATATTCATGTCAAACACGGCATACATAACACATACCAAAAACAATTTTTAAAATGTGTTCAATTAGGGTTTGTGCAATTTTAACATGTCTTTCTTGAAATTGGGCCTTATATCAATAATTATAAAATCAAGAATCTCATTCAAGATCTTTTAAATTATTGCGCCAAAAATTTTAAAATTCATAATTTTAATAAATTTTCAGCCACCCCATAATATTATAATTAAAACATTTTTAACTATAATTATATAGGGATTTCGACTTTGGCCTTAAAAATTCAAGAATAATTTCCAAATCAATCCAATTGATTTTATATGTATCATATACATAAAATTTGCAAATTAGTATGTGATGGATAGGTGAAATCCATTCTACACAAATTAGTCTGGGACATACTAATTTGTCTAAAATTAGTAATTTGTGTAGAATGGTTCATGTATCATACAAATTAGTCTGGGACATGAAGTCTTGTCTAAAATTAAATCTACGGTTGAGATATTTAAATTTGTGAGACAAGTTTAAATATATTAATTGTTAAATAGTTAATGGGATTAATCTATTTACAATTATAATATTAGGGAATAATAAACTAGATAAGATTCCTAAAAGTTAGGAGATTATTGATTTATTAAATTCACTAATATTGAGATAAATTGGATAGAGGGTGGCGCCTCTTTAGACTTGGTTTTAATTAATAGAATTGTTTTATTAATTAAAGTCATGACTTGAATTTGAATTTGAATTCAAGATTTGATCTAGATTTCAATATTCAAAAGATTTGAATTAAAGATATTAGGGTAATATTTTAATTCAAAATCTTTGGAAGATAATAAGTTGGTTAAGACTTCCTAAGAGTTAGGAATGTTTTTTTATTTATAAAATTCCAAAGAAATTAAGGGGAGGTTGGCGCATTCTATGTGGGTCTAAGGAGGAAGATTTGATCTTCCAAATTGATTCTCAAAGATTGCATTTTGAATTCAATTAAGATATTAAGGTAATATTTTAATTAAGAATTCAAGTCCTAAAACTATAATATTAGTGTAATCTTATAATTTTATAATTTGATAATCCATTAATTTAGGGATTCCCTAATTATAATTATCAAAATTCCCCAACACTATAAAAGGCCAAGGCAAGTCGACTTGGTGACCTAATTCACATTTGGTGAAATTTTGTTTTCTTCTTGTGAGACAAGAGAGGAAGTCGCCTAGCTCCAAAAAACCTAGAGAGAGAAACTTCATCTTCTCCAAGGTGTGAGAGAAATTAAGTTGTCCTATAGCTAGGGTTTTTGAGAGAGAGAAAAAGTAAGAAGGTGTTCTTGTTTTGCGCCACCTATTCTTTTAAAGTTCAAGAAGTGTTCTTGTAAACTAATCTCTTCATGTTTCATGTACCTCAGAATTATTAGACATGTCCTTGAAATCCATTACAGCAGCTTGGGAGAATAAAGAATTGCTATCTTGTGGTTTTACCATAACAGAGGTATTATTTGATGTTCTCTTCTTTACTTTTGGGATATAGTAGTCCATTCCCAATGTTTCCATCTAGTAATTGATTTATAAAATTTCCTGGAGAAGATTCTTTAGCTTTTGCCTATAATTTACCGATGAATCCCTAAGGTAGTTTTTTTACCTGCTTTAGAAAAACCAAAAAAAAAAATCGATCTTTCAGAAGTTTTTTTTTCTTTTTCACATTCGGCTTTGCCGCATGCTGTGTTCCCTAAACATTTGTTGGTGACCCCTCTGCAGGTAGAAGATTTCATCAAAGCTATATTTACAGACTCACCTCTAAGAAGAGATTGTTTATGGAGGATAAAAAATGCTTACTTTTAAGATTCACATAATTTCCTATAAAGCACAAAAACTCAAAATTTTCATAAAGGAAGCAAAAAGGGTAAATCGTTGAAATGATGATCTTTCAAAGTCAAAGCATGTGGATTTGAGGTCTCTTGGACATTAATGGCCTGCAAAAAACAGTGCAGCTTGTAAGCAGCTTCAGTTGTAGTTGATAAATTTTATCAAGAAATAGAAGATAGAAGGCCTCCTCTGGAAGATCTTGTTTCTGTACATTTTTGCCTCAAGTTCAGCATTTTTTCTCCTTTTTTCTATTTTGAGCAAGATAGGTGTAGAGAATTATAGTTTACCATGCGTCACAAAGTTTTCTATAGGAAAAAATGGAGATGATGTGGAACTATGCAATGCTTGTACAAGAGAATTGCATCATTTCTTTGTTTATCTAGGTTGAAGTATGTTTTGATGCTAGGGGGGAGTAAAATTTAGAGTTCTTTTTTTTTTTTACTCGTGGATTGTTATCTACTATTGTGCATTTGATTCAAAACATCTCTTAATTATATTAGTTGATACTTATCATTTTCAAGCAAAATAAGAAGAAAAGTGAAAGAAATAAGATATCACTTCTTTCATAGGGCGGCACAATACTAATA
>QANZ01001328.1:233223-284401 GCA_003254925.1 Chamaecrista fasciculata | reverse complement strand
AATGAGATAACATTGTTTTTGGTATCTTGACATAGCTGCAAAAGCACCATTTCCACTTACTCAAATGACATAATTTGGATAAAATAGATGACTTGGCAAAATAAGGATAGTCAGATTTATCTAATGGTCCAAATTAATCTAATTTCAAGAAAATATAAACAATTTTATTGTGTCTTCTCCCATTTATTTATTTCACTTAAAAATAGAGTTTACCCAGACAAAATGCCTTTTTTAAGCGACACCCATAAATTTAAAAGATGTAGGAAGTACAATTCAAAATTTGGACAATTATTTTGTTGATCGATTAAAATATGAACCCCCTCTTTCTGCTGCCACTTTCTCTGGCCTCTCTCTAAAGTTCCCTCCACCATTGTTGGGTTTAAGAGGGGTTGCGACTCCTTCTCTTTTTTCTTTCTCTTTTTTCTAGTAAGAGTTTTGCTTCCTTCTTTCTATGAAGGTGTTCTTCTCTTTATAGTGAGAGTGAGATTTTTGTCTAAGATTTACTTCTTTCTTCATCAGATATGGATGTGCAACTTGAGTTGATCAAATAGTAGATGACGTTGAAGCTTCTTCATGAGAAGAGGATGACAGATCTGGAGTTGCAATTTGAGCTTATCAAAGAGAAGACTTTCTCAGAGAGGATGCCAAGGTGTGTTGCCTTGCGGTGTTCATCAGTAGTCTGATGGCCAAAAATTTACAACCAACCCAAATATAATACAAGAATTCATAAAACTGAATGCGGAAGCGAAACGAATGGTTGTAAAACATGATCTTTAACAAAGATAACTTCAAGAATTAATCACAAACGAAGAAAGATAAAAAAACCTACCTTGATCCATCGCTAATCAGCACGAAGGCGGGTTGAATTCTTCCAAAGTGTTAGATAGTTGTCAAAACCCTCTCACAAGATGGATATGAGAGTGACACAATAGGTTTTTGAAAAATTAGTCTGACTTTCCTGACTAACTCCTATATATAACTATCCCACTTTGGGGAACCACAACCCTAGAGATACCTAGCCCAAATAGCCTTGGCCCATCAACAAGGTTGGGCTTTATGGTTTCTACACATTTTATTTATTTATTTATCTCAGACTCATAAAATAACATAATTAGTCCATAAATAATAACAATGAGATCTATAAATTAATTGGACTAATTATAAATATTTAATAGCTAATTAATTGGACTAATAACAAATAAAATATAAAATATATGAGTCTACCAAATAGAAAATTGCTAACATAGTCATCTTTTATTTTAATTTTGTATTTATGTTGATTTGAGTTGTCAATCTTTTAGTTTTTAGACTAGATCTAAAAGGTGTGTTGTCTTTTCTGAATCTGGTTGTTCTCGTCGTGTTCGCCGGTGGTGCCTCCACCCAGTGTGTTGTCGAGCCTTATGGCGTCCTTGTAGTGTTGTTTGGGTTTCGGGAACTTAAGAACTGTGTGTTTGGAATTTGTTGTTTTTCCTTGCAGAGCTCCTTTCCCTCCCCTTTCAAGCCAGGTTTGTTTCTCTCTCATGGTTAGCCANGAAAAAAAAAAAAAAAAAGTCCAACGAGCAGAAACATTGGTTGTCCGAGAAGAATTTATTTGACTTTGGGTGTTATATATATTATTATTAGGGGCCACATAACAAATATATGATTTATGTGTGCTTTGATTAATAACATGGGTTTCATAGTTAAATGCTACATGTTCAATAATTTAATTTGTATAGGTTGTCTATTTATAGCCGTCGCAAGCGTGTCTTTAGGTAAGTGCCGATTATTTTTATTGTCGCAATTAACGATATGGAGGACATGATATGATAGATATAAATTTATGTACTTTTATAATATTGTTTTTTTTGATACATCAAAAAGCAATTGCAAAAGAAGTTCAGAGAAGAAAACATAAAATCTATCTCTAATAAAATAAGGGTTCGGAGGCCAACTAAAAAGCTCCTTGGAGAGCGCCGCCGGGACATGAAAAACATATAATATTGTAAAATAAAGGACTCGAGAGTAATGGATAGAGAAGATTGTGTGTAGGATATAGATAGTAAACGTTTAATTTTTTCTTAAAAAAATTAGTCTCAAACTTATATGCTTTCGGGCTCGATTTGATTTTTTTTTTTATGTCATAATTAGATTGTGTGTACTGCTGAGAGAAAGGAATATGGTAGAGATAAAGTATTAATCGGATCTACTTTTTCTCTTTACTTATTCTTTTCTTTCTCAGTATTATACTTATAGTGCACTATAGAAGATTCAAATTGAACTTTGAATTTATCGCATTCAGACTTGAAAAGATAAAGATNTTTAGATTAATTATCTCATAATTAATCACGGATTGTTATCATAGTAAACATGCTAATAATATGATAACCATTAATTTATCTCCATAAATTAATTGATATGTTCTCAACATATCTATAAAATGATTGGCCCTAGGGCACAATCTCCAACAATAAGTAACTTCAAATTTGTCACATTCGAACTTAGTATAGGAAAGAAATGACCATATTCTATAATTTGAGACTGAAATGAAAATGTTTAAGACCTAGGAAGCATGGACACTGACACGGACACGGAACACGACACGGACACGGACACGGCGACACGCTAAACTCTCAAAATTACGCGACACGACACGGCATATATTTATATATATAAATAATTAAATATTCATAATTTTTAATGAAAAATTTAAAAATTACAAGTTTTATTCATAATATATGTCATATGTATTATTATTTTCTCTTATATGTCATGTTAAAGTCACAAAAAATTAATTTATATTCTAAAATTTATGAATATGTGTCATGTCGGTGTCGTACGGGTGTCGGACACTGACACGTGTCCGACACGGCGACACGCCCTCAAAATGAAGTGTCCATACTTCTTAGTTTAAGACCAATATGAAATTTCTAAAATATTTAGGACAAAAAAACCTTAAAAAGTATACATTTAACTTTTAACACCAATTTAGCATTGGACTTATTATAAAAGTTTTCAAAGCCATCATCTCCATATGCTATCTTTAATTATAGATCGAATTTTTAAACTCGTCTCTAAATGTATTTCTTTAAGTTTATTTTGGTCGTAAATATTTTAAAATATTTAAGTTGATCTTAAATATTGTCATTTAATTTCATTTTGATCCCAAACTACTAAGTATGGTCATATCTCTCTCGTTTGAAGTTCAAACTTGACGAGTTAACAACTATGTATTGCTTTTGACGAGTACTTTCTCTATCAAGTTAGAGTTATCAACAAACAAGGTCAAATTAGGTCCCGAAAGCGGGCCGCTTGTTTCACAGTCAAATAACTAAAGTTGGTTATATTTCTCTTGTTTCAAATAACAAGTTACTCTTACAAGAGAAACTATGAAAAATATTTAGGTCCAAGTTTTAATCTGCCCATATTACTCTTACAAGTTAGAAGTAGGGGTGTTTACGGGCTGGGTTTGGTTGGGTTTAGGGCGGGTTGGTTCGGGTTTACTAATTTATTAGGCGGGTTGGGTTGGGTTGGGCTAAAGAAAATAATTGAGTCAACCCAAATCAAACAGTGGCGGGTTGGTTTAGGTTGGATTGGATTGGCGGGTTGGTCCATACTAGTTTTTTTATTTTTTATATATTTATTTTATAAAAAATTTGGTCCCTCTTAAATTTTTTTCTTTAATTTCGTCCTTCACAATTTGTTTTTTATGGCTAAATTGAGAATATAAATTTTTAAATTGATTAAATTGTAAAAATAATATTATTTGTGATATTAAAATATAATTTTAACTAAATAAAAAATTTGATTTAATTTTTTATTTAATATTTTTGCGGGCCGGCGGGTTGGGTTGGGTTGAGCGGGCTCAAAATATTGAAACCCGCAGCCCAACCCAAACCACAGCGGGCTCAACTTTTTGAACCCAAACCAACCCGCTAGTCCAACCCAAACTAGTGGGTTGGCGAGTTGACCCAACCCAATGAACACCCCTAGTTACAAGTTACTCTTAATGTTAACAAATGAGATCAAATTGGGCTCATAAGTGGGTTTGAGACCAAAAAGTAAAAAATTATGAAAAATTAGTCACTTTCGAGCGCGATTCGACCTTATTTATTGACAATCTCAATTGGGCAAAATAGAAAAAGACTCATTAAAAGTAACAGTAGCTCCGAATTTGTTCAATTTGAACTTGAAACGAGAGATATATGACTAACTTCACTTGTTTGACCGTGAAATGAGCAACCAACTTTTAAGACTTGATTTGACCTTGTTTCTTGACTGTCCCAACTCGATAGAGAAAGTAATCAAAAGCAACACGTAACTTTGGACTAGTCACATTCAACTTTGAAACGATAGAGATATAATCATATTTAGTAATTTGAGACCAAAATAAAACTAAATGACAACATTTAAGACCAATTTGAACATTTTGGAACATCTAGGACCAAAACGAACTTAAGGGGATACATTTAGGAGTTAGGACCAATTTGAGCGTCTGACCTTAATTATATAGTTTAATAATAAGTACTCGATGTTCCAAAATGAACTTAAGGGGATACATTTAGGACCTAAGAAGCTTGGACACTTCATTTTGAGGGCGTGTCGCCGTGTCGGACACGTGTCGGTGTCCGACACCCGTACAACACTGACACGACACATATTCATAAATTTTAAAATATAAATCAATTTTTTGTGACTTTAACATGACATATAAGAGAAAATAATAATACATATGACATATATTAGGAATAAAACTTGTAATTTTTAAATTTTTCATTAAAAATTATGAATATTTAATTATTTTTATATATAAATATATGTTGTGTCGTGTCGCGTAATTTTGAGAGTCTAGCGTGTCGCTGTGTCCGTGTCGTGTCCTGTGTCCATGTCAGTGTCCATGCTTCCTAGTTTAGGACCAATTTGAGCATCTGACCTTAATTATATAGTTTAATAATAAGTATTTTTAAAAATTTGTATTTTAACTTAATAATCCTAGCCGTTCAATTAAAGGTAGGCCTTGAACTTGTCGAGATGAACGGCTATGATACGCCTACAAGTCATCCCGTAACTTTCCTATATACGAAATCGTTTAACCCAACGCTACACGTAAACACTGCTTCGTGGTATTTCACTTTTTTATGTGTAAACGAAAGATTGGAAAAGCGATGTACACGTAATCTCCACGTCAGCAAGGAATATTCCAAGAATATTATAACGGTCATATTCTTTTAATGACCTTCATTTCTTGTATCTAAGCCTATTGCCCCATATCTTTATTAGTGTTTAACTTTGACCCTTACCTTTTTGTGACATCTAAATAAAGGATATATCAGTATTATTTGTTGGTCAAAATCTCAAATTAGTCTCGAATATATGAGGTAAATTTCAAATTGATCCTAACTGTTTTATTTATTTCATATTGGTTCTATATATTTCTATAATTTTTCAAATTGGTCTCAAACTAATCATATCTCTCTTGTTTCAAGTTCAACTGCGATGAATCCAAAGCTACAAGGTTGTTTTTGACAAATACTTTCTTTATCAAGTTGAAGTTGTTAACAAATGAAGTCAAATCAGGTCCGAAAGTGAATCACTTGTTTTATAGTCAAACCAACAAACATATATATATATATATATATATCTCATTTCAAGTCTTAATACGACAAGTTTGAAACTACGTGTTAACTTTTGAAAAGCTTTTGACTTTTTTCTTTGCCCAGTTGAGACCATAAGCAAGCGGGGTCAAATTGCATCCCAGAAATAGGTTTGGGACAAATTTAAAAATTTATGCAAACATGTAGAACCAATTTAAAATCTCCCCAGTACGTTTGGGATCAATTTGAGGTTTTGGTCTTATTTGTTTCCCTGGCATTTACAATTATGAAGTTCAACATATACATTAAATACTTTTGCACAAAGAGAATTTTATTAAAGAAATAAAAATCAATGCAAAGATTAAAAAACATTCAAAATAAAAATTTAAAACAAAAAACAACAATCACATTACCTACGTTCAATTAACAATAGACCTATACTACACTACGGCCAAAAGAGCAAACTTAATTAAGATGAACCAATCCCTTTAGTCGTTCATTATAAGCCAATTGATGTTTGATTACCATAACCATTTTCAATAAATATTATTATAGTAAAAACATCACTTTGGTCCTAAATCTATTAGGTTAGTTCTGTTTTAGTTCTAAACATTTTTTTATTTCATTTTGGTCCACAAAACTTTCTCATTTGTTACACCAGTAGATCAAAATGTGATTTCATTTGATTTTTGTCATTATCTCTTAGCTGAACACGTGACTTAGATCTCTCACACATGTTCAAATAAATGAGTTGATTTTATCAATTTGTGACTAATTAAGAAGAAATATTTTTGTTTCTCCCTCTATGAATTCAGTTAGGCAAAAGACCATTTCGTGCCCCTAACGTTTGTGGTGATTTTCAATTATGCCATTAATGTTTCATTTGTGTCAGTTGTGCCCCCAATATGAAACGCTAGTTTCAATTATGCTCCCAATTTTGACTCAATGCTGATGTGTCAATTTTTTTTTACTTGTGTGTCAATTTTTGTTCTGAATTGAATATGTGGCAAAAATGGCTGGATTAATAAAACATCCCTGATTTATTTTTTTATCCACCATGACATTTCCTATGTGGATTTACATTCTCCAAACCAAAAAATTACTACCCTAAAATTTTTTTGACATCTTCATCTTCATCTTCACAAGCCTTATACTAGTCAAAAATCCTAAATTTCCTTAGATTTCTTTCTTCATCTTCGCGTGCGCAAGAGTAGGGTTCGAAAACCTAAAACCCTAAACTTTATTCACCTTGGGGGCACAATTGGGGGCATAATTAAAACTAATGTTTCACATTGGGGGCACAACACAAATGAAACGTTAGGGGCATAACTGAAAATCACCGCAAACGTTAGGGGCACGATTGGGTCTTTTGTCATTCAGTTATTATGATCTATATGAGAGGTAAATGGTTCATCTTAATTATTCACGTTAGAAATAATAACATAAATAAAATGAAATCACATTATGGGCTAATGATAGAATGAATGGGAAAATTTGAGGATAAAAATAGAATAAAAAAAATTTTAAGATCAAAATAAAATTCACTTTATAGGACCAAAACGAGGTTGACCTATTATTATTAGTTAATAAATAAAAAAGTATAGGTCAAAGGATCATTTTGGTCTGAAATATATGCCCTACTGTTCATTTTGGTCTTTTATGTTTCAAAATATTCAAATTGGTCTAAATGTTGGTAAAATATTTCATTTTGGTCCCAAATTATTGAATTTGATCATATTTCTTCTGTCTCTTATTTCAAGTTCAAATGACTTGTTAAAGTAACTCGTAACTCTTAATTTGTCTTTTCGAACTTGAAACGAGAGAGATATAATCAATTTTGCTTGTTTGATTGTGAAATAAGCGATATACTTTTGAGACTGATTTGACCTCGTTTGTTGATAACCTTAACTAGATAGAGAAAGTACTCTTTGAGAGCACTACGTAGCTCTGAACTCTCACATTTAAACTTGAAACGAGAGAAATATGATCGTATTCAATAGTTTGGGTACAAAATGAAATATTTTGCCAACATTTAGAATCAATTTGAACATTTTGAAAGATAAAAGACCAAAATGAACATTAGGACATATATTTAGGACCAAAATAACTCTTTGACCAAAACTATACATAATATTTGTTTTCTGTATTAAATATTGACCGAATTGAAAAAGAGAGGAAAGAGTAAAATGAAAGGTTAAAAGGTCATTTTGGTCCTAAATGTATGCCCTAATGTTCACTTTGGTCAATTATGTTTCAAAATGATGAAATTGGTCCTAAATGTTAGCAAAATGATTCATTTTGGTCTTAAATATTGTTAAAATATTTCATTTTGGTCCTAAACTATTGAATTTTGTCATATTTCTCTTATCTCTCATTTCAAGTTCAAAGGGCTTGTTAAGAAGAACTCATAACTCTGAATTCGTCACATTCGAATTTGAAACAAAAGAGATATGATCAACTTTGCTCAAGGATGATCAAAATACCCAAACCCTTGGGGACTGTGAAATTTTATCTAGACCCGGACCCAACCTTAATGGGTTTGGGTCAGAAAATGGTGATACCATACCCGTACCCTACCCATACCTTATCAATAATAATAAATGTTTATTTTTATCAATGCATTCTTATTTATGATTTTTTTTTAACAGTTATAGATATAAAAAATTGGATGAATAAAATTTTTATATTATTAAAAAATAATTTATTTTAAAATTTTTTCGGGTCTCGATTCGATTATGGAGATTAGACTACCCAGCAGGTATGGGTTTGAGGATTGATTTTGGTACCTGCTCATATCCGGGTCCGGGTCTAGGGATCATAATACCCTCCCCATGATCATCTCCAACTTTGCTTATTTAGCCATTTAGGATTGATTTGACCTTGTTTGCTGACAATCCCAACTAGATAAAGAAAATACTCTTTGAAAACAATACGTAGTTCTAAACTCGTCAAGTTTGAACTTGAAACAAGTTATATTCAATATTTTGGGACCAAAATGAAACATTTTACAAACATTTAGAATCAAAATGACCCTCTAACCAAAATGAAATATGGAAATTTTCAGATTACGACGGGTTATCTTTCACCTTCCATAACAAAAAAAAGGGTCAAGCAAAATACAAAGACAGACAATCCATTGTATATTCCATTTTCCATCTAATTTTCCTCCTCTTTCCTTCATTTTCCATCTACACAAACAACAATAAAACTTGTTAGAGAAACTTGTTAATTGTTATTCTCTCTCTCTCTCTCCTTTTCTCTCTCTTTCTCTCTCAAAAGTGAGACTACCATTCATACAGAATGACAAATAATCGAGTGCGCAGGCCACAAATTCGGCTTTCTCATTTCTGATTTCTTCTTCACCGTAACGACCCTTTCTCTCTTCTTTCTTTCTTTCTTTCTGTATTTAGATTTCCTGGAAAATGAATTCAATGAATTAATTAATTTGTATTCCAGATTCTTCGACAACTTTTGTTTTTGTTTTGTTTTTTTTTTTCTCTGATGATGATTTTCATTGCCTTTTAGTTTACCGCAAGCTCTCATGGATCAGCCATTGCCAGAACCGTCGTCGTCGGTGCCGCCGCCTTCGACCTCCGACGCCGTTCCTCCAGGATCCGCGCCGGAGAATCGCCGTTTCGGAGATCTTAGAGGTTTGCAGTGGCGCATAAATCTTGGGGTTTTGCCATCTTCTTCTTCAACTTCTATCGACGATCTTCGTCGTGCTACGGCTGATTCCCGAAGGAGGTATTTCAGCAGCTTCATGATCATTCCCTTCCTTTTTTTCTTTAAAAAAAAATGTCTAATAAGGATTCGAGTTTTCTTAGCTTAATGAGAGAGAGAGAGAGAGAGAGAGAGAGAGAGAGAGAGAGAGAGAGAGAGAGAGAGAGAGAGAGGCACCTTATCTTTCAAGTTGTAATTAATAAAATATCTGTAATTTCCTAGGAATTGATAAGGGTAGCTACATACTAAACTGGTTTTATTCTATATCATTAGTTCTTGTTTGTTAGTGGCAAGGCAAGCACTACCTGACATTTCTTTTTTGGGTGATAATTTTTATTCAAAATATGCTGGCATGTGAATTTCGGCTGTACTGTTTGTGTGTAGATTGTATCCAAGGTTTCCTGGGGGAAATAAAAGGACGGTTAACCTGGTTCTTCCCTTGGCATCTAAGGTTGTCCGTATAATTTAATAATTCATTTTGTCTGGCATCATACCCAACAATACATATAGCATTTCTATCTTGAAAGTTGAGTTGTTAGATTCAAGTGTTTGTGAATGTATGTATGTCTTGATTGTATACCAGAAACTACTGCATACTCTCGTTCAGCTAAGTGCTATTTTTGTGTTCATTCTTCTTTCATTATTATCTTGGCAGGTATGCTAGTTTGAGAAGGTGCCTTTTGATTGATCCACATATTTCTAAGGATGGAAGTAATTCACCTGATCTTGCTATGGACAATCCACTTTCACAAAATCCTGGTAGGTTTTGAATACATTCCAGCATCTTACATGTGGTTAAATCCATATATCTGTTTTGAATAAGCCAATGCACTTTGTAATTTCTTATCCAAAAAGTGTAAAGCATACTAGGAATCTGCAATGGTAATTTTCAAGATTTCCTCTAACATCCTCTCTGCCTGATTTGGCTAGAGCATCATCTGATATTCTTTTAGTAGTTTCCATATTAAATATCTATTCCGTTCTTTTTTTCAAGGTTTTATATACGTTAACCTATTTTTTGTTCTGGTGGAAGATAACTGTGCCTAACTGCTTATATTATAGCAACTCAACCCATCAGAATATTGAGCCAAGAATAAGTGGCAATCAACAAATCATTCATGACAAAAGAGAAAGTATAAAAGAATAACTAAATTGTTGGAGTGCCCCCAACACTCCTTGGAACATCATCAAGTAGATTTATTGCTAACACATATACCCCTCTTGATATCTTGCCTGCATGAACAGTACAAGTTAATGTTCATGAATATAATATGGCTTTTATGAGCAGAGAGTACGTGGAGTCGCTTTTTCCGCAATGCTGAGCTGGAGAGAATGGTTGATCAAGATTTATCACGATTATACCCTGAACATGGCACATATTTCCAAACACCAGGATGCCAAGGCATGTTAAGACGGATTTTATTACTATGGTGCCTCAGGCATCCAGAGTGTGGGTATAGACAAGGTAAATTGCTCAGCCAAGCAATGTTTGCTAACGATGAACTAACTAAATTTAAAGTAAATCCATGTTTGTTTTTAATATACTATGTCATTTTGGAAAACCAAGTGACTGAAAGCTCTGCCTGAGAAGGCACATCAATTACTGTGATCATAGTCAATCTCATATTAATTTATTCATGAAAAACATAAATACAGCTACCTGATGAGAAGTGGACTTTAACTGAGAATTTTTCTGTCATATATTCTCAACTGCCTTTTAGTCCTTAACTACTTCGCTAAAAGTACTGCTCCAGAATTTCATACTTCAAATGTATGAATATTCTACCAAAATATCCTCTTTTTTTTTTTATTGATTTTTAGGTTTATTTCTTATTTGGAAAGGAAAAATATGAAATTAATAAATAACTTGAATGAAAAGCAGAGTGATTAAATTGTTGGAAAATGATTAAAATATATGTTTCATTAGTTAGGCTTCTGTTTTTGGTGAGACTTGGGTGTGTCCTGTCATGATACCCTGGAGTAGTTTCTCATTATTCGGTTAAAGGGATAAGGATTAAAGGACTTTGTTTTGTCACTGAGCACAGTTTTTTCAGCTCTTCTCATTTTGTGTGGTTTGAGTATTTCTTATCTCCTGGTTGGCTGTACAGTCTTCACTTTTATAATTTTGTTTTTCAAAATTGGCTTTGGTGCATTTAGAATTCAGATTACTGGTTTTGCTTTAGTATGAAATGTTGTGCAAACAGTTGACTTTCAGTTTTTTTCTTTCATTCACTTATTTTTAGGAATGCATGAATTATTGGCTCCTCTGCTATATGTTATTCAAATTGATGTGGAGCGTCTCTCAGAAGTAAGAAAGCAATACGAAGATCATTTCACAGACACATTTGATGGTCTTTTATGTAATGAGAATGATCTTTCTTACAGCTTTGAGTTTAGAAAATCTCCAGATTTAATGGAGGACGAAATTGGATCCCATGGTAATACAACAAAAGTCAAGAATCTTGATGAGCTTGATCCTGAAATACAGACCATTATATTGCTTGGTGATGCTTATGGGGCTGAAGGTGAACTGGGCATTGTTTTATCTGAGAAGTTCATGGAACATGATTGTTACTGTATGTTTGATGCTTTATTGAGTGGGGCCAATGGTTCAGTTGCGATGGCCGAGTTCTTCTCTTCTTCCCCTGCGGCTGGGTCCCCTACTGGCTTACCACCTGTGATAGAAGCTTCTACTGCATTGTATGCTTTGCTGTTTCTTGTTGATTCATCTCTTCACAGTCATCTTGTGGAACTTGCCGTTGAACCTCAGTACTTTGCTCTCCGCTGGTTGCGAGTTTTATTTGGAAGGGAGTTTTCACTTTACAGTCTCTTGACCATCTGGGATGAAATCTTTGCATCAGATAATTGTAAGGTGGAAACAAGTGCTGATAATGACATAGACTCAGGATTTCGGATCTTGAATTCACCTCGTGGGGCATTTATCTCAGCTTTGGCTGTAGCAATGTTACTTCATTTGAGATCATCACTACTTGCCACTGAAAATCCGACAACCTGCCTCCAAAGGCTATTAAACTTCCCTGAGGACACCAACATTAGGATACTACTAGAAAAGGCTAGATCCTTGCAGGATCTTGCATTGAGTGCTAATATTTCATCTTCTGCAGCTTCTTTTGTAAATATTTTTAACCAAGGTAAATCAATGGTTTCAAGAGCTCAAACCTTACCACCTGGATCTGTTTCTCCGAAAACTCCTCTGAGTATGGTACGCGATAGTTACTGGGAAGAGAAGTGGAGAGTTGTCCACGAGGCCGAAGAAGCTAAGCGAGATAGTGTAGAAAAGCAAAGTCCAATCAAGAGAAGGGGATGGACTGAAAAGGTAAAGTTCAGTCTTAAAAGAACAGAATCTGAACCATCATCATTGAGTCAGCGTGGCAAAAGGGAATCTAAGGCATCTGGAAGACACAGTTTGGTAGAAGATCTTTCTAGGGAACTTGGCCTCGAGGAAGACTCGGAAAATTTGCAATATCATGAAAACCTACATGAGCAGGAAAATCATTTGGCAACGAATGAAGTGGGGCAACAAGAAAGTTGCCAACAAGGCAACAATTACAATGCTGAGGATAGATGTGAAGAGGAGCAACAAGAGGGTGGCAATAAAGACAACAATCACACTGTTGAGGATAGATGTCGAAGGAGAAGTACTGCCAGTGACGAAAACCTATCTTTCTTTTCGGACCTCAATAGTCCTCCGAATGAGGCCAAGGATCATGAAAATGACTCAGAAGGTAGTGTTGTGGCTCAAATTTTGCTTGGTGAGCGCAATGAAAATTCGCATGCTATTCCTCCCGATTCACCTCTTCCAGTTTCTGATCCTCCTGGGAACCTATATCAGACACCAGGATGTGATGATCATACCACTGCAAATTCAGCAACTAGCACTAGGGAGAGAAAACTTAATAGATTCCAGTGGTTTTGGAAGTTGGCTCGGAACACCGGTGAGGTCACATCTGAGAATGGTGGTGCTTCTGAGCCTTCAAAATCTGCCCATAGTTCAAGTAATCTAGGCAATACAACAGCCTCTTCTAAATCTAACGGGCATTGTGATTCTGTAACTTGCAAAGCGGATTCTGTAGACCAGAATGTGATGGGCACTTTGAAGAATATTGGGCAGTCTATGCTTGACCATATTCAGGTAAAATCTTTGGTTTCAAGTTTCTCTTGTTATAAAAAAACAATATAACCAGCGGGGGATGTGTCTAACAAAAGTAACTAATCTCTCACAATATGTTGAACCCAAGTATAAATTTCCGTAACTAATCTCTCACAACAACCTAATGGAAAACTATCCACGAAATTATCCGGAAAGGTTTATCTATCAATAACCTAACGGTTGGCATGTGTAAGGATAAAACGCATTGGTGTCAGTTGATTCATATAGCCGACCCCACCTAGTGGGAAAAGCTTGGTTGTTATTGTAATCTCTCACATGTTGAACCCGAGTATAAATTTCCGTTGGGAGAGGTTCTCTCATTTGGTGCCTGACAATGCATCTAGTGGAGGATATCTATAGGAAACTAAATGAAATATAGAAAAACAATATAGAAATATCTTACACACCTCAAAATCGCACTACTGACTTTCTTAATATTTTTAAGTGTCAATTTTTTACTTAAAAATTTTTAATAAATAGGTATTTAAAGAATTTTACTTAAAAATGTCATTGTTGTAAATTACTATATTTTGTATGGCAGGTGATTGAGTCTGTTTTCCAACAAGATAGGGTTCAAGCGGCCTTAACGGAGAACTCAAAAAATGATCTTGTTGGCAAAGGCCAAGTTACTGCCATGACAGCTCTTACGGAACTTAGAAAGATCAGCAATCTTTTGTCTGAGATGTGAGGCAGATATTATATATATTGTACAATTAATATTTTACTAACCTGTATATAGATTTTGTATAATTGTATAATTGTGTATTTTTTTTGGCCTGATGTATAATTGTGTATTTACGATTCTTCAGTGTTAATAAAAAGAGTTTCCTCTGCTTCATTTCTCCCTGGCTGATAAATCCTAGGTTTTGCATGTGTTACTTTGGTTATACAAAATATTATGGGCAAAAGTACTAATTTCGTTCCCAAAATTTACATCAATTGTCAATTTTGTCTCTAATGTTTTTTTGCGGTTAATTTCATCTCCAATGTTTTACATTTTGGTTAATTTTATCCTTTGACTAACTTTTTTCATTATATTAACGACAGATTGCATCTTGTTTTTCAATCTGAATTAGGATTTGAATTTCTTTTTCAATCAACTTTACATTATATATTATTGGTCATGTAGATTCTATTATTAATGTTTGGCAAAAATAAGAGCAAATGATAAAATTGGCCAAAATGTGAAACATCAGGGATGAAATTGACTGCAAAAAAAGATTGGGGTGAAATTGACATTTGATTTAAAGTTTGGGGGCGAAATTAGTGTTTTACCAAATATTATGTTATTCACTATGATTTTGGTTGAGAGAGTTGGGCACAAGCGAACCAATTTGCCTATCATCTGTGTGTTGTCTTGTAGGTTAATATGAAAATCAATGTATTGCACTTATGAGTAGAGAATTTACCTGAAAATGTATCTTAGATTTTTTTTTTGTTTGTGTTAAATAAGGAGACAATTATTTTTTAATGATGGAAACAGTTGGGAATTATGCAATAAAACTAATTTACGCAAATTAAAAGTACAGACAAAATTTTTATATATGACTCAATCCTTAAAATATTACAATCATCAAATTTAATACAAATTCAGGAGCTAAAAAGTACAAATTTAGAGATTAAAATGTATAAAATTAATTTAAACTTATGGACCAAATAGTTGACATTTGTAATATTTTATGAACCAAAGTCTCAAATTGGTCCCTTATATATGAGTTAGATTTCAAATTGCTCCATTATCGTTTATTTGTTTCATATTGAGCCTATATGTTTCCATAATGTTTTAAATTGGTCGAAAAAATATTAAAAATGATCATATCTCTCTCATTTTAAGCTCAAATATAACAAATATAAAGCTATAAGTTTCTTTTGACGAGTACTTTGAGAGTTGGGACATCAATAGACGAGATCAAATGGAGTCCCAAAAGTAGACAACTCGTTTTACAGTTAAATAAGTGAAGATGATTATATCTCTCTCATTTTATATTCGAAGGCAACGAGTTCGAATGTACTAACTCTTGAAGAGTACTTTTTCTACCAAGTTAATACAGTTAGCAAATGAGTTAGCAAATGAGATTAAATTGTGTCTTAAAAATAAATCTGAAATTGATTTAAACCATTATAAAAACATGTAAAATCAATGAGGAGAGCAAATAAAAGATTAGAATCCGATTTAAAATTTACCCCATTCGATCAATTTAAGACTTTGTATAATTTATAAGCCTGAGTCCATGTCCATCCAACGAGTAAAGGATATCCCATTTAAAATAATAAATATTCATTGAGTAAACTTTTTTTTATTCTTAAATTTATTTCAACAATACGTATTTAGTCGGGATTTAGTCCCTGGATGCCAACGGCAGTGTATTATTTAATGACTAATTCCAAATTTCCCATGTTTCCAATGTAAAAATTTGATTATTTAATAATCTGAATTTAAAAACCTGTTCAAATTTGCCTAATGGAGAAAATATTCAGGTTTAGTGATAAAATCATAATACCTTATTTATCCCCTATTTTCATTCCTATCAACACTGAGTTTAATAACTCTTTCTACACATATGCTTTCTAAAAAAAAAAAAAACTTGGGGGTGAGACAATTTAAAAAATAACAAAAATGGTATGTAGAAAAAGGGTGTGCTGAATTTTGAAGAACGCTAGCATTTTTCTCAAGCCATAAAAAACTATGTTGTTGTATCTACAATCCACAAGAAAAGAAACGCAATTATACAAAACTCTGGCATCCTACTATTGCACCATACAGTATAACAAAAGTATGTAAACAGTATTGAATTTCTGAGGCTGGGAACTTCATTTCATATACTACACATTTATTTCAGAAAACAACCTCTTCTCTCTGCCATGTTTCTTTCTTGGGAAGTATATAAAAAGTCAATCAATCCATATGGTTGTGGAAGCCAGGAAGTAGGGAAGTGATAAATCCAAACACAATCATCTGAACCTCTTTCACAATTCCCCACCAATGGTTGCCACCGTTGGCTCCCTCGGCTTCTGCTGCATTTTCGTTCTCAACTGCTCTCTCGGCGGCATCGTTAGCGGGTTGGTTCCCCATCTCACCTACGGCTTGACCCTCTGCTTAAATTTGACAACAAGACAACAAAGGTGAGAGAATATTTTGAATCACCAAGTGATCCAAAGTACATTGATACATTTCTGTATAGAATCGAATGAGTTGAAAACAACTGGAGCTTCATTGTACTCAAACTAGTTCACAAAAATAGAACGAGTCTGAATTCGAGCCCGGTCTTGAATCAAGCCAAAAACTCAATCTCAGATACTTTACTCAAGCCAGGTCCGAATTTTTCAATCAATACTATCTATCTGAATGAGTCTGTGTCTTTGTGTATATATTATATGTACAGACACTTTTTTCCACATAAATAAGTCAAACAAATAAGAAAGAATGAGCTTTTATAGTATCCTCATGTATTCATAAATGAAAAGTATAAAATATTTATTATAATGCTTTCAATACTTTTGCATTTATAAAAAATATATGCCTTTTAAGAATATTTTTATCTGTTTTTTCTTCCTAATGAGTTGAGCATATTTTCAGCTTGACTCAGAACCAAAACAGTATAATACGTTGATCCTGCTCATTAGTTGAATAAATAAGCTGAGTTAAATACGAGCTTTTATATTTCATCTAGTTGAATTTACACTCCTAGAATCAGTGCAACATTATAGGAATCCCATATGATCCCCAACATGTGCTTTATAAAATCCAGACTACATCATAAGTACCATCAACTCCATCAGAAATGTTTCCAACTACAAGAACGCGAATATAAATAAGCACATAAAGTTAACACCAATAATACCTGCCGGAGCAGCATTGTCAACCCCTTGCCTGGGGGCAGGAACATTTTCGGCCCTGACTGCAGGTCTCGGTGGATGAGGAGGTGCAGCAGCTCTCTGCATGCCTTGTGAAAGCCATCTTATGATTGGCGTCAAAGCTCCAGTTTGGTATCTGTAACACGGATAACTCGGTAAAAACTTAAGCTGCCATAAACAATTTAACCCAACTTGACCACTTCTAAACCAGCAATGATACACAAACCCACTCATTCAGTCCAATTAAGCAACCCCCAGCTATACCAAAAGTAGCAGAATCAAAATATAGTATGAAAGAAAAGCCCTACCCAGGATTAAGTCACAGTTATCATATAGGGAAAAGGTGCAAGTGAAAGCTGAAAACCATCTAAAACCGAAGAAACTGATCACTTACAAGTATACTAGAGAAGCAAATAACACAAGGACAATAAGCCTTTGCCTTGATCCATCTTGGTTAAATAAAAATATCACAGCGGCCAGCTTTAACATAAGCAACAAGTCAATTTGAAATGCAATTTGAAATCTCCTAACAACAACTTGTCTTTGAGGTGCAGCCTGCTGCTGTAGATTTTGTGCTTGTGCTGCTTGCCCCTGGTTTTCGCTGTTAGTACCAGCCTCAGTACTTGGCCTACTGTTCATGGAACCCATTCAATAATAAAAAAACATTTTATTAGTCAACATGCTTAATTATTCTCTCTCTTTATATAAATATATATACATATACAAACCAAAATTAGCATTATCACAGATAAGTCATCATTAGCCTGTTTTTACACCTCCAAAAGTTCAATTTTACATTAGATTAAAATAAGTGAAGGTCATATAAAAGTGAACTATAATATTAATCACTTAGCCTTCCGAGAATCTTAAAAGCACAGGGGACTATGAGAATGACAGGTACCAGTGCTATTGAGAACAGGAAGTTATAACTACAGGTCTACAGTTGATAATACATTGATGATGAAAAACAAAAATTTGTCTATCGAGACATATGGAAACCTTGAATGATTTGACAGAAACACTCCGCGTTTAAGTCCATTCATCCATTAGAAGTCAATATATATTCAAAATGCCAAAAATGCTGACTCTCAATAAAGGAAAAGCCATATGTCTTCAACAACTTGAATGCCTCAAAGTATTTAACTATTGATGCACTACTCCCACCACACAACATAGACGTGTAATTGGTTCATGTACACAACTATAGCAGACTATGGCATGCTGCAGCTACAAGTGCATATTTTAAAAGGGGAATTAAGAAAGTTGAAAAGAACAGATTAAACGGCAACAAGCCACCTACTAAAAGTCATTATCAAAAGGGAATACATGAACAGTCATTCCAATAACGCATTGGAGGTTTAACAAAAACTGCTGGGCAATATCGTTCCTCATATTGTTAATAAACTACTGGAACTTCTATGAAGCAATCATGGCCGACTTATTTGTGATTATATTTTATAGTTCCTTGTGATATGATTGCTCAACCAAAAAGAACTAATGTGAAAAAAACAAGGTACGAATAAGAATACGATGCATAATAATCTTAAATATCAGAATAACTGAAAAAAAGAAACTGCTTGGCAATATCCTTCCCCATATTGTTAATAAACTACTGGAACTTCTATGAAGCAATCATGGCTGACTTATTTGTGATTGTAATAATTTCTTGTGATATGATTGCTCAACCAAAAAGAACTCATGCGAAATCAGAATAAGTAGCAACTTCCTTTTGTAAGTACAATGATAATCAAGCTCTTTACACAACATAATATCATAAAAGTTCATATAAGTAGTCACTTCAGATAAGCTCCTAGCATTGACAGATTATCAGGGATAACTTACGTGGGTGTAGTGTAGGTCAGAGGAATCAAAGTGTTATAGGGAAGTCCAGTGACATGCCCCATATATGGGTTAACGGGAACAGCATATAAGCCTGCTCCATGGTTCATCTGTTCCTCATTCTGTGAGGGAGGAACTAGTGCAGGGTACATGACAGGAAACATTTGATAATAACCATTTGGGAACATTGGAAGATTGAAAGATGCCGGGATCTGAGATAACAAAACACCCCACAGAATCACGATTTAGTGTCTTAGTCAGAGATGCATTTAATCAGACACAAAATATAAACAAATAACACAAACATAAAATAGGGCTAATATCAAATTGCTAATTCGAAAGGAAAGAGAAAACCCCACATTGAAAATTAGCTTGATTTTGTTTTCCTATTACCAAACACCGATTCAATTGCACAAATAATACTCCTAAAAAACCCTCAAACAGGAGAATAAAAAAAGCAATTGATTTTCTACATTTGGTCTTGAAGCAATCAAACGCACAGGAGACGTGCTCATCAGTGAAACTAGGAAAGGAAATTGTGAATGAAGTAAAATGACCAAACCTGGGATTGTTTGATAAATTCTTCGACCAATTTCTGAGAAGAAGAAGAAGAAGGATGAGAAGAAGAAGGTTGTTGTGGGGTAGACGACGCCGTTGGAGGAGGGGTTTCAGCCATTAGAGAGCTCTGAACCAAATTCTTCGACCAAATTCGTCAAGTTTTGGGCTTTGGATGTAAATCGGAAATTCGCAATCGAAGAAGACGAAGAAATCGAATGCCCACTTCGCAGTTCACACGGGTTTGCTGATTTTCAATTTACGAATAATTGCGTGGATCTGTCATAAGGTCCAATGAAAACACGACACGTCAATCTAATTAGGATCATGATTCGTCATTAAATTACTTTCCATGATTTAAAAATAATTGCTAAGATTTTCTTTTTAAAATGTTTGATTATGTTTTTTTATACTAAGATACTAATTCTCTCTAGTGTAAAGTTATTTATAATCACATAATAGATTTTTTAAAAAAACAAATGACAAATTAAGAGAATCATTTAATAAAAGATTAGTCCTAATATGTTTTTCTATATGTTATCATTTAATTGTCAAATTAAAAAGGCCAAAAGTGCGAATTTGGTCATGTAACTTTGCTGCAGTTCCCAAATTAGTCCTATAACTTTTTTTGTCTCGAATTTGATCCTGTAACTTTGTTTCAGTTCCCAAATCAGTCCTGTAACTTTTTTTGTCTCGTATTTGGTCCTGTATCTTTGCTCCAGGTCCCAAATCAGTCCTATATCTTTTTTTGTCCCAATTTTGGTCCCATATGTTTTGAAAACCTCTCACCGTTAGTCCTCTATCTATTTTAAATTACAGTTTAGTCCTGAAAACTTCAAGTCCCTTTCACTTTCGTCCCTGACTATCAAAATGAAAGTGAAAGAGCATCCCTGAAGATTCTCAAACCTTACATCTTGGTCCCTAATCCATGAATTCTTCATGAAATGGAATAGAAATGCAAAAACAACACAAATTAAAGCAAATGATGGAGGGACCAAAACTAAAAACGCAGAATTGCTTTAAGAAAGAATTTTCGAAAATCCACACTTTTGAAGATTCCCTTAGATTTGGTGATTCCGAGAGAGAAATTCTAAATTCCCTTACATTTCTTCTATCACCTTCTTCAAAAGTTTGGATTTTCAAAAATTCCTTTTTAAAGCATTTAAAGGCGATTATTTGAGTGAGATTTGAGTGAGAATTGAGGTTTTTGGATGAATTCTTGAGTTTCTCGGCGATTTCAGTACGTTTTTCGGCGAGTTTGGGGCATTTTCCAGTGGGTTTTAAATTTTATGCGTTTTCAGCTTTGGTCCCTCTGTCATTTGCTGTAATTTGTGTTGTTTTTGCATATCTATTCCATTTCATGAAGAATTCATGGATTAGGGACCAAGATATAAGGTTTGAGAATCTTCAGGATGCTCTTTCACTTTCATTTTGATAGTCAGGGACTTGAAGTTTTCAGGACTAAACTGTAATTTAAAATAGAAGGAGGACTAATGGTGGGAGGTTTTCAAAACATATGGGACCAAAACTGAGACAAAAAAAGATATAAAACTGATTTGGGATCTGGAGCAAAGATAGAGGACCAAATACGAGACAAAAAAAGTTATAGGACTGATTTGGGAACTAGAGGAAAGTTACAGGACCAAATTCGAGATAAAAAAAGTTACAGGACTGATTTGGGAACTGCAGCAAAGTTACAGGACCAAATTTACACTTTGACCAATTAAAAATAATAATTACATTTATCTCCCATGACAAATTTTGTAAAGATCGAATAATTACAAAATGCAATAAAATAATTGTTACTTTCTTATATTTGAAAAAAAATAATTGTTACTTTCCACATTTTAACTTATATAATTATATATATTTTGTAGCCCAACTTTATATTTGTAAAAATTAGTAACAATGTCTCATGCCATTTATACATCAATGCTTCATTTAGAAAGGGATTATGCACATTCAAATATATTTACATTTATTTTCTATGGTATAATAAGGAGAAGTATGGTAGAATCTATGCCAAGTGGCTTCTATATGGCATGATGTTCACTTTCTTTATCCACGTGTCTCTTTGGAGGTTTATGGATGTCCAAGTAGCCATATGATTGTGCCACTTGGCCAACATGTGATTGAGTGATGTAGACATTCATAATTGTCACTTATGTGTTTATAGGTTATTTTGGGTTTATCTATTAAATGCAATTATCATGATTTGATGCTATTATAGTATTAGTTGACCAATTTATATAAATTATCACCTTTTATGGTAAATATATCGTTTTAGCAAATTGTAGAATAATGCTAATAGGCAAAAGTATTGAAATATTAGTTGTCCGATCTATATAAATTATCACATGTTATAGTAACTTTGACCTCATATCAATTCGTGGATTAATGCTAAATGAGATTGAGAATAATACATTGTATTGAAAGGACTAAATGATATTAGCAACAAAATATATCATTCGTGCATTTTGATTTTGAATACAATGTATCATTAATATCATTTCTTCCTTTCAATACAATGTATTATTCTCAATCTCATTTAACTCGATTGATTGTTATAAATCAATTTCATTAATTTTGATTTTAAATAGTTAGCTATGTGCATTCTTCTCTATATAACTTTGACCTCCTTTAGGAACATTGGTCCCCTCGGTCCGACACACATGAGCGAGACCATCAGCTCGATCTTGTGTGATAGTCAAGTAATTTATTTTTATTATAATNCATACATTTAGGACCAAAATGAACCTTTCACCACACATTTTATTACAATTTAGTGTTGTTTTGTAATTTGCTATTTGGTCTTCAAATTATTATTTGTTAATTTTTTGTCGTTCAATTTCATAAATAGACCTCATTATTAATGATTGGGGTTTTCTACAAGGCCCCAGTTATCTTTTACACATGTTAGAGATTGATTAATTGGAACAGTTCAAATTTATGGACCAAATTGTATGTCAAAAAATAATTCCAATATTATTTTCATTTTGGCCCATAATCTCATCCACTTGGATTTGGATTGACCCCTAACCCTCAATCCAAAATTTTCTCATTCTCACAATTTCCAATACCATATCACACTTCCCAATATCATCTCATCTCAATATTATTTCAATCAAAACACAACCAAACACCTATCATCTCATCTCATCCCATCTCATTATCTCAATCTCATCTCATTATTTCCTACCATTTCTACCCCTATACAAATTACAAAAATCCATCAACTTTTTTCTACCAACCACAATCATTACATATTCTTTTATATAATTTCACACCCTATTTAACATCATTATCACTAAAATCACTCAAACACCAATACATCATCTCATCTCATCCAATTAAAAAGGCCAAAGTGCGAATTTGGTCCTGTAACTTTGCTGCAATTCCCAAATTAGTCCTATAACTTTTTTTGTCTCGAATTTGATCCTGTAACTTTTTTTGTCTCGTATTTGGTCCTGTATCTTTGCTCCAGGTCCCAAATCAGTCCTATATCTTTTTTTGTCCCAGTTTTGGTCCCATATGTTTTGAAAACCTCCCACTGTTAGTCCTCCATCTATTTTAAATTACAGTTTTAGTCCTGAAAACTTCAAGTCCCTTTCACTTTCGTCCCTGACTATCAAAATGAAAGTGGAAGAGCATCCCTGAAGATTCTCAAACCTTACATCTTGGTCCCTAATCTATGAATTCTTCATGAAATGGAATAGAAATGCAAAAACAACACAAATTAAAGCAAATGATAGAGGGACCAAAACTAAAAACGCATAATTTCTTTAAGAAAGAATTTTCGAAAATCCACACTTTTGAAGATTCCCTTAGATTTGGTGATTCCGAGAGAGAAATTCTAAATTCCCTTACATTTCTTCTATCACCTTCTTCAAAAGTTTGGATTTTCGAAAATTCCTTTTTAAAGCATTTAAAGGCGATTATTTGAGTGAGAATTGAGGTTTTTGGATGAATTCTTGAGTTTCTCGGCGATTTCAGTACGTTTTCCAGCGAGTTTGGGGCATTTTCCAGTGGGTTTTAAATTTTCTGCGTTTTCAGCTTTGGTTCCTCTGTCATTTGCTGTAATTTGTGTTGTTTTTGCATATCTATTCCATTTCATGAAGAATTCATGGATTAGGGACCAAGATATAAGGTTTGAGAATCTTCAGGATGCTCTTTCACTTTCATTTTGATAGTCAGGGACTTGAAGTTTTCAGGACTAAACTGTAATTTAAAATAGAAGGAGGACTAATGGTGGGAGGTTTTCAAAACATATGGGACCAAAACTGAGACAAAAAAAGATATAAAACTAATTTGGGATCTGGAGCAAAGATAGAGGACCAAATACGAGACAAAAAAAGTTATAGGACTAATTTGGGAACTGGAGCAAAGTTACAGGACCAAATTCGAGACAAAAGTTACAGGACTGATTTGGGAACTGCAGCAAAGTTACAGGACCAAATTTACACTTTGGCCAATTAAAAATAATAATTACATTTATCTCCCATGACAAATTTTGTAAAGATCGAATAATTACAAAATGCAATAAAATAATTGTTACTTTCTTATATTTGAAAAAAAATAATTGTTACTTTCCACATTTTAACTTATATAATTATATATATTTTGTAGCCCAACTTTATATTTGTAAAAATTAGTAACAATGTCTCATGCCATTTATACATCAATGCTTCATTTAGAAAGGGATTATGCACATTCAAATATATTTACATTTATTTTCTATGGTATAATAAGGAGAAGTATGGTAGAATCTATGCCAAGTGACTTCTATATGGCATGATGTTCACTTTCTTTATCCACGTGTCTCTTTGGAGGTTTATGGATGTCCAATGAAGAGTAGCCATATGATTGTTCCACTTGGCCAACATCTAGAAATGTTGAGATGATTTTAAATTACGAAATTAATGTGATTGAGTGATTTAGACATTCATGATTGTCACTTATGTGTTTATGGGTTATTTTGAGTTTATCTATTAAATGCAATTATAATGATTTGATGCTATTGTAGTATTAGTTGACCAATTTATATAAATTATCACCTTTTATGATAAATATACCGTTTTAGCAAATTGTAGAATAATGCTAATAGGCAAAAGTATTGAAATATTAGTTGTCCAATCTATATAAATTATCACATGTTATAGTAACTTTGACCTCATATCAATTCGTGGATTAATGCTAAATGAGATTGAGAATAATACATTGTATTGAAAGGAATAAATGATATTAGCAACAAAATATATCATTCGTGCATTTTGATTTTGAATACAATGTATCATTAATATCATTTCTTCCTTTCAATACAATGTTTCATTCTCAATCTCATTTAAGTCGATTAATTGTTATAAATCAATGTCATTAATTTTGATTTTAAATAGTTAGCTATGTGCATTCTTCTCTATATATATCAATGGATATTTACTTTTGGGTAGAAGACTATGCAATTTGAGTCCTTTAGGAACATTGGTCCCCTCGGTCCGACACACATGAGCGAGACCATCAGCTCGATCTTGTGTGATAGACAGGTAATTTATTTTTATTATAATAATTTTGCTGCCTTTGATAGACGCACCAATCTTGGCGTTCTAGAATGCAAATGAATAAGATAAGAAACAGGAGGAGTATACTATCACATAATATCAGTTCTATATTCCATTCTGCATCCTTAGGAGCATCTTTATCATAGGGTGGTAGAGTCCACAAACGTATGACCCGAACCTTGATGGTCTTACTCTTGCGTCTGGGAGCGAGGGGACCAATGTTCTTAACTGACTCAAATTGCACATCCATGATATAAGTAGGGGTGAACAAACTTGACCCGGTCCAACCCAATATGTTTTTTGAAATCGGGTCAAGTCCAAAATCGGGTTGGCCGGGTCCCGGGGCCTGGGGTTTGGTCTTGTTAGCCCGGCCTGGGTATACCCATTATTTAAATTTTTTATTTTTCTTTTATATATTAATATTTTCTTTTACAATAACCGACTTGGGTCTCGGGTTTGCTTGAGTCCTGGCCCGACCCGGGGTTTGTGCAGCCCTAGATATAAGAATAATTCTTCTCCTCAATAGTAAATATCTAGAAATAAGTGGAGGCGACTGACCTAATCTTCGGCCTTCTATATATATAGAGAAGAAAAATTATAGCTAACTATTCAAAATCAAAATTCATGATAGAGTTTTATAAAATCAATCCAGTTAAAAGAGATTCATAGTATTGAAAGGAAGAAATGATATTAGCATTAATCCACTAATTGATATGAGGTCAATGTTACTATAAGAGGTGATGATTTATGTAGATTGGATAACTAATATTTAAATACATTTGCCTATTATTATTGTTCAACTAATACTATAATAAAATGATAATTGCATTTAATAGATATATAAAAAATATAAAGTAACAATCATAAATGCATAAATCACTCTATCACATTAATTTCGTGATTGAAAAGTATCTTAACATTTTTATATGTTGGTCAAGTGGCATGAAAACATATAGACAAAAAAAATAACCCCATACCATGTAGGATTGTAACATGAACAAATGAGCTACTTGACATAAATCGTAACATGCTTCTCCTTATTATAACATAGATAATAGATTCAAAATTATGAAAACTGAACAACAATTCAACAAATTATTAAACTATAAATATCAAATTTAAATTTAAACAAATATTTTAAAAATTATAAGAGTAATAAGTAAATTCAATCAACTACAATTTAAGAAGGTACAAATATCCTCTGGTCAAGACACTTTGATTTTGTTGGCCAAAAAAAAAAAAAAGACACTTTGATTTTACATCCATCCTTAATTGGCTATTGAAATTTCTAGATAGGACTTAGGAGTCATAAAATAGCTTGTAATTGTATCCTCCTCCTTCTTTCTCTCTCTCTCTCTCTATATATATAACCGTATTCCGTGACCAGAGTCTTCTTCGTCTTCTCTCTTCTTTCTCTCTCTATCTCTCTCTCTCTCTCTCTCTCCACCATGGCGCGGTTGCTCAGTCGCTCTCTGCTACTTCGCCATGGCCAATTGACGACCTCCACGTCGTCATCATCATCGTCGTTCTTCACAAATCCCGAGGTTGCGATTCCAATCTCCTCATCATGCTTTCTCCGTCACCGATCATCCAAATCCACGAAGCCCAGTCTTATCCAAATCGATTTGGGATCGTCGTCTTCGTCGAACGAACGCGACTTCGAGATGGCTTTGAAGAGATTCGACGAACTCATTCAACGAGTTCTCGTCAAAAAAGCAACCCCTGATTGGTTGCCCTTTGTTCCCGGTTCGTCGTTCTGGGTCCCACCGCGACCCGGTTCGCCGGCCAATATTGTCGACTTGGTTCAGAAATTGACGGACGATCTCACCGATGAGCAGTGCCTTTCGATTGCCTCCATGCGAGGTTGGCCCTCCTCCAATTTCTTCATCCAAGGTGCGTATACGGTGTCGTTTTGTGGGTGAGGTTCTTTTTGTTGTTCTGGATTGGGGCTGGAAATTTTTGTGCCTTTTCTTTTCAATTGTTGGTGGAACCGGTTTCTTCATTGATATTGAGACTTTGTTGATTGAGTTGATATTGTTATTTGGGGGTCGGGATGTGGGGAATGCTTGGAATGATGGTTTTTTGATAATTATCTTGATGCCAAAAGCACTAATTTCGTCCCCAATATTTTACATTTGATCAATTTATCCTCTGACTAAGGTTTTTTCTCAATAAATTAACCACAAACTACGTCCTATTCTTTAATCTGAGCTAGAATTTGAGTTTATTTTTTTTATCAATTTTACCTTATATATCATTAATATTTGGCTAAAGTAAGAAAAAAAATAAAATTGATTGAAATTTGAAACATTAAGGACAAAGTTGACCCCAAAAAAAGATTGGGGACGAAATAAGTACTTCTGCCTTATGCTGCACACTCTTTGCCCGTTTTGGATCTTGCATCCATGCTGGTGCTAAATCTATCGAGTCTTTACTGATCCCTTGTGTTTAAAGTTATGTCAATGATCTGAACATCTTTGATAATAATTGTTAAAACAACTCTCACTTTGAGGTAGGTGTGTGAAATCATAGGCTAGCATTTTCTATTCCAATATGCGAGCAACTTTATACTTGTTTTTTTATATCAACAAATAATAGTTCTCTATTAATTGCATGTTTATGTGTTGAAAACTTTTGTCTTGTCTTGGTGCAATTTTGAGCGAAGATGGCTTACATGCTTATATCTTTGTGTCTTCAGAAATTGAATCTGCTCGTCATGGTGAGGCTGACTTGGAGGTACATGGCCCAGAAGAGATGGGTTTGAGAGTACAAGTAAAGGTTCTAAATGTCCCAGAAAATAAGGCTCAATCAGAAGACGAGGAAGATGAGAGATAATTTATCTGAACCAGTTACTGCGGTGAGCAATTTCTTTTAAAGCTTTGTAGCTCCAATGAAAGAAGTGCTTGCCAAGATGACTAGTTTGTGAAAAAAATTTGATTATGAAGATGTGTAATATCTTCTTTCTTTGTTCATAGACGATTATTTCCAGTTAATTGCATTACTCTTGTTCTTGCTTTCATTGTTATTCTACTATTCCATGTAATGGTCATGATACTCTGGTTTTGCACACGGTTGTCAAACTTGAGAATCCAAACAAACTCGTGGAGGGAGTGTGAACTCAACATGTAAATACGACTTGTAAATTTGTTTGAGTTTACTTGTGTTAACAAATAGCTGACTGAATTATATATTTATATATAAATTTAAACGTAAAAAAAAAAAACTAAATTCATCCTAATCATAAATTTATAATCTATTCCATGCATAACCAATGATGATACATTAAATAACATTTTAAAATGAACATAAACATTCTAACAATTAAATAACTTAACTCTTAAACAACAAAACCTAGTGAACGAAGAAATTAGTACTTCAACTTGAGGACTTGTGGAAAAAGAGAGGATGATGCAAGAAAAATATGAAAACTTGAGGGTTGGGGCCATTTTAGAGCTATTGTGATGAACTCATTAACTCGTGAGTTTACTAGTTTACCTAAAATGGGTCCGATTTTACAAAAAATTGAATTTGATGACAAATTTATACGAATTGACTATGTACAAAAGTAAATTTCTAAGATTTTACTAGTGTATTCGAGAGTTTGACAACCTTGGTTCTGCATATGCGTTTATGAACTGGTTTTACATGCCATCAAAATAAGGACTGCTACAAATGGTTCGAGGCACTATTATCTATATCTAACCTCTGGATATGTCTGAGGTACCATGGTTTTAATGTGGATGCTGGTACCTGGCTTTAAGTGTTTGTACAAGAGGGTTTCTAGCTCATGTATCATCAATCTTAGCAGATGTATCTATGGATGTTACAACTTAGAAATATTATAGTTCTGTTCCAATAGTTAGTGTTAAAGGTATTTATTTGGTTTGTGAATTGAGGCACAGGGACGTCAGTGGTTTGTGGAAAATCTTGCCCCCTTATAGTGATATTAAGTTTTGATGTGTATGGTACCGTGTCTTTCCTATCACTAGATATGTCGGCAGTATCAAGAAGAAAATATAAGAAGTACTCAAGTAGCTACTGCATTTTGTCGGGGCATTTTTAGCGATACATGCCACTTGTCTCTGGTCTTGTGTTGAACAAAGGTAACAAATTTTAGATAATGATATCATATTTAGTTCTTTTTCTTTCTTCAAAGAATATTTTGTCATGGTTGTAACTTGTAAGATTATCCCTTTCAACATTTCTTGTTAGCTATCACTACTTCCTTTGGAAATCTTCGTAGTAATCACATAATTTCATCGTGTGTGATATATCATTTAAGGACCGTCTTTTGATTTGTACATAATTGCGCACACAAGCCAAAATCCTGAATCTCAAATTGTCTCTTTCATGCTGTGAATATATTTTGTTTCTAGGAATAAGATAGATCATTCTAATCCTTTCTCTTTTTCTTCCCCAAATGATAACAATGTAGGATTTTCTGGATCACAACCAAAGCACATTCAAGATTCAGAAGCTTGCATAAAGGGTCAATTCAACTACAGAAGCAACTGTGAGATCCATACAGATATAGTATTGGATCACCTTCATCACTGACTCTACTTGGTCTGGGCATTGTTTAACTTATACTTAGTTGGTGACCAAGTAGCTAAATTGAAAATAGCCTGTATATGTTGAATTCTTGGTTTTGGGTGGTTGATATGTTGAACCTTTCACAAAGAGAGGCAATGTATGTATTCATGCTAACTAATAAAAGCATATATGCTTCCTGTGCATTCTTCTGATAGATCAGTTAATTTTTCATGAGTAATTTTTAATTAGACTTGTAAGTTTTATGGTTTTGTTCTCATTCCTCAAGTTATGCTGAAGTTAGATTTTTACTTTTGTAATGATTTTAACATTGTGTTTTTTTTTTAACAAAGATTTTAACATTGTGTTTGGATCATTTAATTTAGTGGCATAAAAGGGCCATTGGATATTTCAAAGCAGGATTTATAGTTTAGAAGTAGCAGTTCCAACATGTATTTTGTTTCTTAATAGTTAGCTTATTAACTATTTTTATAAATAAGTACTGAGGGGTGTACAAGCTCAGGCTAAAATGAATTTTATATTCAATTGAAAAGTTTGATTCATATTTTTGACAGACTGTATATCAGGTATCTTTCAGAAAATTCAAATCTAACTAGTTGTATGTCTAACTTGAGTTTTATTTATTTATTTATTGCCAGAAACTCGAGCCTATGTGACATGATTTATGATTTATCACCATAAAAAATTAAGTTTAATCTATATATTAATAAAATAAATTAATTAAATTTAAGACTAAGTTCATATTTTATTATTCTTATTTCTTATATAGTAAGAGTTAAAATGACCACATTATTTTTTTTGGGTAAAGATAATCATATATTTTGACATGCATATCATGTAATTTATATTGGTAAAAATATTTAAACTTATTTTAATATTATATGTTTAAGTTGTGTAAAGATATCGAACTCAAAATTCAATTAATATATATATATATATATTTAAAAAAAGCTAAGTCAAGTAAACTTGATCAAAGATGTGTAGCCCCCTGATTAAGTAGAATATATATACAAAAAGAATCACTAGAATATTCCTTTATCATGTATTTGATTGAGCTTTTAGATATCTGCCTTTGATGTTAATGAAGTACTTTTTCAAACTACCTTAGAAAAGAAAACAGCAATTTAGCCCCAAACAACATACCAGAGGAAGAATGACAAATCATCACCAAACCGTACTAGAAAGGAGAAAACTATTTAGCAAAATCATATCTAGCCAAATAACAAAGTGAACACAAACTGAACACGCGAGATTATCCACAGTAGAAGGCTCCATATTCTATCAGATTTTGCAAAAGAAGTATATGTTGTAGATTTGGCGTGAATTTAGTGTATTCATAGAGGCTTCAAAGATAAAACATCTCTCACTATGTGAGAGAAGAACTCTTTTACAAAAGAAAGGGAGAGACTTTCTTATAAAGAGGAAAAGAAAACAAAAGAAAAAAGAAAGAAAGGAGGATCACAACCCCTCCAAAACAATGCTTCTTTGTTTGTAGCAACCATAGTAAAGAGACTTTTCGATTAATCAGTTCCGTTTGCTTTTTTTAAGATCCATTAACCTTTTTTAATATCCGAAAAAGTCAAGTTTGTTAAATGAACTATGTAACAAAATGCTATCTTTACCCATATTTTGTCCACAAAAATCAAGAGAAGCCACCATACGAGTTTATATTTAGAGCCCGTTTGAATTATTTAAAATTGTTTGGATACAAAATGACAAAAATACTTTTAATTAATAAAATTGAGAAAAAGAATAATTTCTATAAAATTGAGAAAAAGAATAATTTCTACAAAATTGAGAAAAAGAATAATTTTAAGTGGAAATTACTTAATTGAACTTATCAAAAAAAAGTCTTATTCTAACTTTTTTAACTTCTTTTTTTTTTTTTTGTAAAAATTACCCAAATAATTGTTTATGTATATAAAAGGTTTTTTTTTTAATTAAAAAAAAGCTTTCTAAGTAAAGAAAAACCTACCCAAACGAGGGTTTACTTGATCAAAGTTAAAGAGTAGTTGGTCTAATAATTACAAATTTAGAAGCACTTATCACATTCATGGGCTAACAATGAATCAAAGTGCATATGTAGTACACCCTTAAAATGGCTTAAAAAGAAGATTTAACTGAGTAAATATTAACTTCAAAACACAAATATAACCCAAGAACTTAAGTTAGGAAGAAAGATGTCACCCTACTACAAAGTACAAAGATTTTATACATCCTTCTTCTGGCGGGGGAGAACAAAAGATGACAGAGGAGAAGGATGAGGAGGAAGTTAATTAAGTGGGAATTAATTAATTAATTAAAAAAAAAATTAGACCCTATATTAAGTGATAATTTCCCTGTTGGGGCAATGGACTTTGAGGATAGCTAGTTAAGGGCAAGGGATCACCAAAAGGATTAGAGTTAGAAGAAGCCATAAGTTGCAATTGTTGAGGGTATTGACTTTGAGGATACTGGTGAGGAACCATCATCATATTGTGGTGTTGTTGTTGATTTTGTTGTTGAAACATCATTTGTTGTTGTTGTTGTTGTTGAGCCAATAATGCCATTTGTACATTAGTTGGAGGTGCTATGTTTTGGGACACTGCAAATGGATCATTCTGTCTTTGATTATCAAATTCATGCTGCATAGCTATTCCACCATGCCCATAACCTGCACTTTGGAGCTGAAGTTGTCTCCTGGTAAGATCATCCTCATACAAACTGTCTAGTAATAGCTTGTCAAATCCACCAGCCTGCCTCAACAAAAGGAGTGGAATAGCTATTCAGAAGGGTTTTTTGCACAATGACTAAAGTTCAAGTGAATTTTCTGCATTCTAGTCTAAAAGGGATGATAAAAATTGAAAGGTCAAAGTGCACTTTTGGTCCCATTTGATCCAAAGATATCAGACCAATTTTGCACCTGAACCAAAGATATGAGACCAATTCTGCAACTTGACTAAAAGATATAAGACCAATTCTGTAACATGAGTCAAAGATATGGGACCAAAAGTGCACTTTGACCAAATTAAAATTAGTACAGTTAAGAAACAAACCATTTTGCAATCTGGAGCTTGACTGGTATGATTACTTGGTGTTGTAACCAATGCGAGTTCCCAACCAGAAGTACCAGCAATGTCATTCAAACCACGATTGGTTACTTTGTCTCCTGCATGAAGTTGGAAAATCTCAAGATGAGCAGCGTAGGCATGTTGAGAAAAAGAAAGAAAGAATGAAAATTTTGATATAAGAGTATTAGCAATAGTGTAAGTGAAGGATGCTGCAGGTATCCACATGATTTATGAGCAAAATTTTGCTTATCAAAATGATTGGACGCATATAACAGAGTCTTTAACTGTCTTCCATCTCCTATCATCATTGAGGTTGGACGTAATCAAATAACTATATCTAATTATCCATGAAAGCAAAAGATCATTTGAAATAGTATATGATTAATATATCATATGCTACAACAAGGTTGATAGCCTCTTTGGGATTTCCACATGGGTAGGCCAAAGCCAAACTTAAATATAAGTTCACTTTTATCTACTCTTAGAATTCCGAACATACTTTATATGGCGTTAAGATGTAAAACCTTAGACAATCTGGAAAACCAGGTGGTGAACATGACGGAGGTTAGGGAGAGAATATTTAAATATTTATGTCAATGATATAAATAATTAATTATAGCTATCAATTGAATTATTTTAAAAAAAATAGAATTTCTTATTACTTTATGTTAGGAAAGGAAAAGTTATTATATTTTAGTTATCTTACAACAACAACAACAACAACAACAACCAAAGCCTTTTCTCACTAGGTGCGGTCGGCTATATAGATCAACTGATGCCAACATGTTCTATCCTTGCACATGTCAACCGTAAGGTTATTGATAGATAAATCTTTCCGGATAGTTTCTTGGATAGTTTTCTTTGGTCTTCCCCTTTCCCGGATTATAGGATTTTCTACAATTTGGTCAACTCTGCGAACCGAGGCCTCTAAAGGGATACCATTTAGTTATCTTAGCATATAAAAATTTATGAATTTATATTTTGAATTATCAATCAGGATATTCAAATCAGTTAGTCAGGCCAAAATAAGAAATCAGTTAGGACTAAAACTTTTACATTTTGGATCCCTATATAAAGAGCCTTTCTCTAGGGTGTAAAACAGCTTTTGAATTATATATTAAAATCAAAATATTTTGAGTTTTATTCTCCTTCATTCTTTCTTATCTCCACTTTCTCTTCCCTATTCCTACATCAGAGCCTCAATGTAGTATGCATCATTTGATGTGGAGCTATTTGCAAGAAGGCATGGATCAGATAAAATGACATATATATCTCATTAAATATTGACTGTTCTATCTATGCCGTACCACCAGGTGGAGCAATTGCTAGAGCCAAAGCATTTTTATCTTCCAATTCTATTGCTTTTGAATTTACTTCATTCAGACCCTATAGAAATGGACAGAAAAAAGTTAGTATCTCAAACCAACAACACAAGTGCAAACCCAAAAACCTTAACATATATACCAGCAAATCATCAGTAGCATCAGTTGAAATCAGAGGAGGAGGTTCGGCCTCCACTTCCTTGTTCTGTTTTTCTTCCTCTGGCTCTGATGGTTTTTCATCATTTACTTCTTCAGCTTGATTCTCAACGTCTTTGGCTTGGTTATCATCTTCTTCAGGTTCTTTAGGTTCTTCCACTTCATTTGGAGGAGATGATTGAACATTTTTCTGATACTCCTGAAGTTGAATGACATCTATTAATGAATTAAGAAAAGGACTACTAGAGTGGAACTTGTGTTAATTTTAACAAGCTATGAGATCAACAAAATAATTAAAAAAGAAAAAGCAATCATATAGCCATTTACAATCTCTTCTTTCCAATTTTCTACCCTCTGGGCAGTAAATACAAATGAGAATGTCATTGTTCTCCATAAGGACACGACATCAAGGATAAAGGGGGAAAGAAACAGCTGTGCTGAGTAGTATTGAAAGAATCAGTATATGAAAGAATCATAGGACGAAGGTAAATTATTCTATATCCCTTCACATGCAAAAAGGATAGTATAAATCGTCTGCTACATAACTTAGAGGGACTTCCTGATATACACATTATACATGAAAATCATGAGAATCTGTTTGGTGATTAGCAATCGGCATTATGTCATCTATGCAAGTGGTTATATGAGCTTCTAAATCCAATGTAGAATTAGAATGGATAGAGAAATTCTTCATCCCTTCTTTTCATAAGATGATTGATATTATGTAATGTAGAACAAAGAGAGAATAAGGGAGAGAATGAGAAATCAGAGGGGGAAGAAACAGAAATAGGGGGAAGTAGAGAAATTGAGGGAGAAGGGAGAAATAGAGGGAGAATAGAAGAAATGAGGGAGAGACAATAATCTAAATAATATTTTTAATAATGCATGAACTTCTTTACAAAAAGATAGAAGGGGCTTTATATAGAGAGCCCAAGTCAAAGATAATTTAAAACTAATAAAAATATAACAACTTCCAAGATGCTATTACTTCTTATTTCCAAGATAATAAAAGCATAGTTTATTTTCCGGTCAAACTCTAATATTTCCTAGGTAGCAATAATTCATTTCTTCTTTCTAGAATATGATTTTTCCAAGGTCTCCATTATTATTGATTCTCCATCATTATGTATAACTGAGACTCAAGAGTTTTCTTTAGACACTATTTTTCATTGTAGAGTCTTCCTCTATTTAATAATATAACGCCACACTAGTAAAATAGCAGCCCCTTTTCTTAAAGAGGCTTTTAGCTTTCTCCTATACCCTACAATCGGACAAAAAAATGAAGAATTAAAAAGTAATGGTTGGTTTGGGTCTAGGCCCCTAGAGACCTAACATTTTTTTTTTTAAAAAAAAAGTTATTAACATCACATATGTATTATGTATGACTTAAGGAATAAGCCTTACGGCTAGACCAAAAGGGTCTGCTTGCAATCCTATGAGAATTAAGAACTGGGTTAACTATTATTTTCACAACCCTTAGTAAATAGCTATATTATAGTTCATTGAAGATCAGATACAAACATAGAAACATATCAGTCTCAGGCTTTCTCGAAGTAATAGCACTTTTCTCACCAGCCTCTTGTGAACAGAGCCTGTCTGTGGTGCTTCTTTGATGTACTCCTCCATTGTCTCAAGAAAAGATGAAGGTGGCTGTTTATTGCAGAAACGAGCTTCATGAGAGACCATTTATTGCCGTCCAATGAATTATATTTCCTAAGGGATGAAAAAAAAAACCTGTCGTAGTGTTGGAAACTGGAAACTCTTAGCAAGGTCCAAGCCCTTGCAATATTCATAAAACTCGGCAAGATGTTTAGCCTGCATCATTATAGAAATCTATGTATCAGTTCCAAAAATCGCCAAGGACAATGTTTAATCCATATTAGACAATAGGAGGAATAAATCTGAAGAAAAATTATCCTTATAAACCTGCTGGCCAGCTCTTTTATATATATTCAGAGCCTTCACTGCCTCATGTCTTGACATATCAAAGAACTGCAGGAAAGCGTAAATAGCACATTAAGTTGAGATAGAAGCTAACGGATCCAGAACTCCACAGAGTACATTAAACTGAGATAGAAGCTACCAAGTCTACAAGATTTATGATTCCATCATTGATTGCACAGTATATTTTGAAGCTCTCTTTTAGTACCTAAATGACATTGTCAAAACCAAACAAGAGACTAAGACAAAGAGAACGATGAAAAATAGGAGGTGTGAAGAAATGTAATGTTGGCAAAAGTAAAAAAGTAAAAAAGTTTTTTATTAACTTTTTTTCCCCAACTGGAGTAAAACAGTTGCCTAAGATGAATTGGACTGCAGAATTGTGAATATTATAAAATAAAGTCCAAGATGGTAGCAATTCCACAGGAAATTTTTTATGCTAATGAAATCTTCAACTTACAGCAAAAATCCATTGTTTACTGAATCATTTTGGAGTATTAGATAAGAGATAATGTCCATAATTTTCGCACATGAACTGAATAATTTTATCTTCTATTTTCAGGGAATTTTCTATAGTCATGCAGTCATCACTGAACATTTTCAGAGACAACTATCATTTGAAAAGTAAAGATACTAAAATTCCATACCAGAGCCAATGCATACTGTATGAGAAAAATGTTATAGGCTGCTCCTTCAGGCTGCAAAGGATAAAAGCCAATTAATGGTCGTCTTAAGGGCAAGGATGCAACTTCAATATCATGGGGAATTGACAAAACAGAATTAGGAGCATGTAGACAATAAACCCAGTATTCCCCCATCAATTTTTACCTGACAACCAATAAGGCGGTAAAGAAGTTGCTGCAATGCAGGTAGTTGCTCCAGCAGCTCATCACTTCCCAGCATTGTTCTGCTTTGTGCCTGCAAAAGTTAAAATTTTTTGACATTCTGCACTTAGTAATAATTCCTACAGGCGCTTTCAAGTGCCATGTTATCATTTGCATCATATTGAAACTATTTTCATTTTACCTAGAGGTGCTAGAAGGATGATATTTTTTATGGGCCTTGACCAACTTAAGATATCTACTGGTATTATTCCAATTAGTATTATCACGCAGCTATTGTAAACAATTCTTGTATACCCATACTTTAAGTTTGAACAGTCCTATACGTAAGAAAGAGAGATTTATTTAGGACAGCTCATGTTTTGTACTATTTGTGTAGATCACCACAATATATGCTATTTTGGATATAAGTTCCTCCATAAGAAAAACCAATGTGAGTAGACCCTTCATGGTAATTTCATGTCACTTCAGCATGGACAAATCGCCGATGAACCCAACTCAAGAAAAGCTTTTCTCTCACTTTCTATATCCCATTTTTACTTAAGTAATCAGACTTCTCTCGACATACACGCATAAGCATCTTTCACCTCTTTTTCTCAAACACAACATTCTATCAACATATAATTCATGCATGCAGAAGAACCCAAGTCTTAGAGGCCTTTCTTTTCTTCGTCAATTCCTCCCACTAGATTCACAACCTATTCTCCCCTAAGGCACCACATGCCTAAGAACTTCCATTTCCAAAAAACAATAATAAAATGTATAATAACTTATACTGCAATTTTAAATAAGGCAAATCACACACCTTGGGTACTGCTGATGGTTTTGTTGAACGCTCAGACTCAATGTCATATCTAAGGATTCTAAGACATTCTAATCTTTCTTCTAAAAATAGTGCGTATGTTCTAATCCATGCAGAACAATCCCAAGCTGCATGTGGAAACCTCATTAGGCATGAAATTCAATAATATTCACTTACAAAAAAACACAAAACAAGTTTGCAGAACTATGTTACATCTTGGGCTGGAATCATCCAGAAAATTGGATATTTGGAGAACATTTCCCCGGCGTGAGTAGCCTAGAAGTTCTTCTCTGAATGTAGGATCGCCCTCTCTTAAAGTCCTATGAATGACTATTAAAGTCTTTATTGCAACCTGTCATTTCAAAAATTAGATACAAACAATCTGAGGTGAGTATCAATATATTCTGAAAAACAAAATGTTGCAATATGTTTACAAAGATTTTGTTCAAAGAAATATTGTAGAAGAATATATTTCCTCCTTCTTAAAGGAGTGAGTTGAACCTAAGAACCATTTAACCCCAACAATTCCTTAATTTGCACAAGAAACTCCATGATCAAATGCCATATCCCATCTACTTTGGAAGTGCAACAAAGCTTTAATTTAAACTATTCCGTTGAGACCTGAATACCAAAAGCGGATACAAAAGCGTTTCTTTCATTTTTTTTTTCTTTTTCCATACATGTATGCTCAAAAGGATAAAACAGAAAAGGATGGTAAATCATTTACCGACATCATTCAAAATCTAACAAGGCTTTTGTCATGTCCTATAATAAATTTGAGATCCAAGTTTGTTTACTTGTTACTTGTTAGTGCTTTAAAACTACTGCATGATTGTCAAGGACTAATTCAACTCAAAACTGAAGCTGATAAGAGACAAGAACTGAACTCCAAACCAATTTGGTAACAGAGGCTTTGATACCATATAAAAAACTAACTCAATTCAAAGTTTAAAATGTTAAGCAAAACTTCATAAATAGTTTTATCACACTCTCTAGCAATGTCAAACCAGTAAGTATGAAAAGAAGATTTACTATCCAACTTCGTGTCTTGGACAGTCTCTTGGACAGTGCTTGAATGCAGTAAGCGACATCTGCCCGTGGTTGCTGTGATGATGTTGCATCAAATATTCCTGCATTGAGTTTAAGGCAGAGAAGTTAGAAAGTTTTCATGCTATGGAAAAACAAGTCCAATTTATTAATTGAAAGGAATAAAACCACAGATTGTTCAAACCGTGGCATTTACAATATGATCCAAAATATATAATATCAAAATTCAACAAATCTCAGAAACAAAAAACGGTTCACGTTGCATCCAAGCAAACTCACTTCGAATATGACGTTCCTTAGGAGGATATTCTACGTGATTGGTAGCCTTTACGATTGCGATATCCAAATCCTTCAACAAAACCAATAAAACATTAATTAAGACGAAAACGACGAAACTGATGCGAAATTGTAAATGGCTGAACATATATATAATGAATGAATGAATGAATCACCTTATATTCGCTATTGAAATTGGCGAGGCCGACCTTGGTGGAGTCCTTGAGAGCACCATAGGCTTTTTTGAAACTTTTCATAGTCCCCGCCATTTCGCGCTAATTATTAAGTAGGCGAGAATGAATTTTCTTCACAAAATTAAACAAAAGGAGGAAGAGAAAGAAGAAGGAACAATTAATAATTATGTGCTTCTTCTTCTTCTTCTTCTTCTGGTATGATCTATCTCCGTGACGACATTGTCGTTTTACAACGACGAAACGGAACAGAATCAACGATTCTCTCTCTCTTTCTCTGTCTTTTCGTCTCTATCTCTATCTCTTCCTCCCCAAATTGAGCAAGAAGCTGCAACGAGAAAAACGATTTCTTTCGGGGGTATTTTGGTACTTTCGAGACTCTATATACACTCTTCTTAGGAGAGAGAGACTTGTGCTCCAAGGTACTATCCCTATGATCTGTATTTTATTTTAGTTAAAGTGTAGTTTTGATCTCATAACTTTTGCTCATGTCTCAATTTGGTCCCATAATTTTTTTTTATTACACTTTAGATCACATATCTTTTGTCCAAGTTGCAGATTTGGTCCTGTGTTGCACTTTCTGTCATATATCTTTGGATTACGTTGCATAATTTATCTCATATCTTTTGGTTAGGTTGCAAAATTAGTCTCATATCTTTTGGTCAGCCGATCAGGTGCATAACTAGTCTCTTATCTTTGACTCAGATGAGACTGACGGTGGAACTTTTTGCAGAGATATGGGACCAATTCTTTAACTTGGCCAAAAGATATGGAACCAAAAGTGATACGGGACTTAATCTGCAACTTGAGCAAAAGATTTTGGACCAAAAGTGCAAAAAAAAAAACTACGAGACCAAATTGAGACCTGAGCAAAAGTTATGAGACCAAAATTATACATTGACCTTTTTTTTGTATAACTATGGGGTTTTCCCACTTATACATTTAACGATTTAAGCGAGGGCTAATCTCATTCAGATTGGGAATTACCAGTTAAAGTCTTCCCAACAATGTCGACTCTAGGGCTCAAACCTAGACCTGTCAACTTGGAGTACAACTCTCTTACCACTGCATCAAATACTTGTTGGTATATCTATATTTCAAACTAGGGCTTTGTTTCGTGTCCGCTAAAAATTAATTTATTTTCTCTTAAAATAATAAAAATATTAATTAAAATGATCTCATGACAAAAAAAAATCTTTAGTAATTTATCTATATATAAATTATAAAAATTAAAAAGTGTAACATAATCCATATGGGATGGTAAATCTTTAAATAAATAAAAATAATAATGAGAGGGTAAAATACTTTTAATCTCAATGCAAATTTAATTCAAACCAAACACAAAACTTCACAAAACAAAATCCTCTCAAATTATAATCAATTTTTTAAATGTCAAATATAGATTATCATAAAAAATTTTCCACTAATCATAATATTTATTTAAATAATTTCACACCTAAAACCTTCTTTTACGAGAAATTACCTAAACACCATTCAAATTAAAATCAAATACAATAACAACAACCAAAGCCTTTTCCCACTAGGTGGGGTCGGTTATATGGATCAACTGACGCCAACGTGTTCTATCCTTGCACATGTCAACCGTAAGGTTATTGATAGATATATCTTTCCAGATAGTTTCTTGGATAGTTTTCTTTGGTCTTCTGCTTCCCCAAATCATAGGATTTTCTACTATTTGGTTAACTCTGCATATCGGGGCCTTTAAAGGTCTTCTTTGCACATGCTCGAACCACCTAAGGCGCGTTTCAACTAATTTCTCAACTATAGGTGCCACAAGAACCTCCTCCCTGATGACCTCATTCCTGATCTTATCCTTAATAGTATGATCACACATCCAACGAAGCATTTTCATCTCAGTCACGTTGAATTTCTGCTCATGCTGCCATTTTATCGCTCAACATTCAGTACCATACAATAGAGTGCGTCTTATTGTCGTGCGGTAAAATTTTTCTTTTTGTTTAAGAGGCACTTTTTTTATCACAGATAACCCCCGAGGCCTTTCTCCATTTCATCCACCCTGCCTGAATCCTATGATTAACATCCTCTTCTATTTCCCCTTTGTTTTGCAATATTGTTCCCAACTTAAACCTTATGACTTCTTGTAACTGATGATCTCCAAGTTTCACAATATCTGTAGGATCCCTTTCTCTGCCACTGAACTTACACGCCATAAACTCTGCATTACTTCTACTGATACGGAAACCATAAGTCTCCAAAGGTTGTCTCCACCTCTCTAACGTTGCATTGACTTCGTCTTTGAAGTCTCCGGCCAAGACAATGTCATCAGCAAAATGTATACACCTTGGTGCCGCCTCTTGTATATGTTCAGTGAGCATATCCAGTACCACATTAAAGAGGTATGGGGTCAGTGTGGAGCATTGATGAAGTCCTATGGTAATAGGAAAATCCCTCGTTGCTCCACTTTGTGTTCTCACACAAGTTGTGACCTCGTTATACATGTCTTGAATCGCTCGGATATAAGCCACACGAACTCTTTTCTTCTCCAAAGCCTTCCATAAAACATCTCTTAGTACTCTATCATAAGCCTTTTCGAAATCGATGAAAACCATGTAAAGATCCTTATGAGCGCTCTGATATCTTTCCATAAATCTTCTCAGTAAGTATATGACTTCTGTGGTAGACTTTCCTGACATGAAACCAAATTGATTCTTAGAAATTCGTGTTTTAGCCCTCAGTCTCCTCTCAATAATCATCTTCCATAATTTCATAATATGGCTCATGAGTTTAATCTCCCTATCGTTTACGCAGTTTTGTATATCTCCCTTGTTTTTATACACGGGAATAAGGGTACTTTTCCTCCATTCATCTGGCATTTTCTTGGAACGCAAAATCACATGGAAAAGTTTGGCTAACTAACTCACCCCTTGCTTCCTAAACTTTTCCACATCTCAATTGGTAGATTATCCAATCCAACTGCTTTCCCATTATCCATTCTTCTCAAGGCTTGTACCACTTCCTGCTCTTGAATTTTGCAAAAAAAAAAAAAAAAAAAANAAAAAAAAAAAAAAAAAAAAACTATAGTTGAGGTCCTCTTCATTGTTTGTTCCATCTGAATTGTAACCAGTCGTCTGTCCCTCATTGAAGAGTTTGTGAAAATAATCCTTCCATCTATCTCGAATGTCATGATCATTAACCAAGATTTTACCTTCCTCATCCTTAATGCATTTCACTTGATCGATATCTCTTGTCTTACGCTATCTACTCTTAGTAAGCTTGAAGACTTTTCTCTCTCCATCTTCAGTCCCGAGAGCCTGGTAAAACCCTTCATAAGTTTGGTTTCTTGCCTCAGCCATTGTCTTCTTAACAACTTTCTTAGCTGCTCTATAAGTCTCCAAGCTTTCACTATTTCTTGTAGCTTGCCATTCTTTAAAACATTTCTGCTTGACCCGAACCTTATCTTGTATGCTTGCATCCCACCACCATGATTCTTTTCCTTTAGGCCCAACACCTCGTGAGATACCTAAAGTTTTAGCCGCGACCAACCTAACACTTCCAGCCATTCTATTCCACATGTGATTAGCATTGCCTTGTACTCCCCACACCCTCTCTGCTAGCATCCGTGTTTTGAAGAGCTCTTGAGCTTCACCGTTTAGTTTCCACCACCTTGTTTTAGGGCTTGGTTTATGATTTTTTTTCTTCAAACTCTAATTTTAACAAAAACATCCATAACCAACACCCTATGTTGGGTAGTTAAACTCTCTCCAAGGATGACTTCGCAATTTGTACACAATGCTCTATCCGATCTCCTTACTAAAAAAATCGATTTGAGAACATGTTGTCTCGCTCTTGTACGTGATAAGGTGCTCTGTTCTCTTTTTAAAACACGTGTTTGCTATAGTGAGATTAGATAGAAGCTAAGGCAATGTCCAAGATAGATTTACCCTCTGCATTAACCTCGCCGAAGCCAAAACCACCATGGAAACCTTCATATCCTCTAGATTCACACCTCACATGGCCATTAAGATCTCTCCTAGGAAAACCCTTTCTTCCGCTGGTATGCTCTGTAGTAGATTTTCGAGGTCTTCCCAGAAAAGAAGTTTGTCTTGCTCACCCAAACCAACTTGTGGGGCATAAACGCTAATAACGTTGAAGGTCTCCCGATCCACCACCAGTTTAAGAGCTATAATCCTGTCTCCCAGTTTTAATCTCCACCACTTTGTCCCTCCACTCTTTGTTAATGATAATACTCACTCCATTCCTAGCTTTGGACTTTCCTTGTATACTAGAGCTTGGAACCTGCGATGTTCAATTCTTTCGCCTTAGCACTTGCCCATTTAATCTCCTGTAGACACAAAACATTAATCTTCCCTGTAAGTGTGCCAACATTTCAAGTACCAAACTTCAATTTGCATTTGGGGACTAACTTCTTTACCCACACATGTCCACGGAGATGTGGGAACCCTTGCATATTTAACACTGCATCTGGGCGTTGATGCAGCGGCCCTTGCTCTTTTGACAGTGCACTCGAGCCATGCAGCGCTTCCAGGCAACGACCTAACGAAAACATATTGACATCGTTGATTCATATTCATGAGAGATACGACAAAGGTTTTACGTTAACTGCCGTCTGCCTAACACAACCCTCCTCTTTTAACGGGATTGGGACCGTCAATGTAAGCTAAGCAAACAAAGACAGAGTTTTTAAATTTTTGGACTCTCTAGCATTTTAGTCCCAAACCCATTTTTATACTAAATCATTAACTTTACGAGAGTGTTAAAATTAAAATCAAATCAACCCAAACAAACACTTAATTTATAATCAAATCAAATCCAAACTGGCTCCTATTTTTAAAACAGTTATTTGGTTTAAAATGTCAATTTACAATATAAAACTGCATTATTTATTTTTGAAATAATTAATTATTATTTATATCTTTATGATATTTTCGAGTTCAACCATGGATTGAATCAATTAACTTATGACTCAATGATTTTGTTTTGGTAACCATCGGCCCTAAAAAGGGCAAAAAAAAAAAAAGGTTATGACCCAGTAATTTATCTCGTTCATCTAATTTTTAATTAATTAAAAGTAACTTTTTTATAAAAACATAATATACTCAACAAACACTAAAAGNACTCTCTTACTAACTTGAGCGTCGGAGTACACTTCGCAGGGCCCCCCTGTGAAGCTTTTGCAGGTCTTTGCTCAAGTCTTGGCTCTCGCAGCCCTCTCTGGTGAACTAGGTAAGTGCCAGTCATTTTCCAGTTTATCAAAAACAATTTATAGAAAATTTCTTATAACTTTATAATTTTGTCCAAATAAAACGGATCCAAATGGAATTAAGTACCTCTAAAATCTAAATGCTAATTTTCAATAGGTCAAAACCTTATTTTAATCCCTAATTTTTACTCTAAATTTCAGTTTTGTCCCTAATATTTTTTTGTTTCATTTTGGTCCTTAATGTTTCCTAATAGTTCAACTTTGGTCCCTAATATTTCCTAATAGGTTCAACTATTGGCGCCTAACTACTGAATATGGTTATATCTCTCTCGTTTCAAATCTAAATACAATGAAATTGAAGTTAAAAGTTACTTTTGATCCAAAAAAAAGTTAAGAGTTACTCTTAATGAGTTTTTTCTTTCCTCAGTTGGGGCCATTGACAAACAAGGTTAAATCAAAGTTTAAAAGTAGACCCAAAATTGGACCTCTCGTTTCATGAAGTTGGTTATATCTCTCTCATTTCAAGTTTGAATGAAGCGAAATCGAAATTATGGGTTACTCTTGACCAGTTTTTTCTTCGTCCAATTGAGGATATCGGCAAACAAGATCAAAAGCACTCCAAAAGCAAGTTTGGTCGCAACACTTATATCAAATTTGAGAGTACTATTTGACTTTATTTGTCGATGGTTTCAACTAGATAGAAAAAGAGTCCAATCAAAATTAACCCATAACTCTGATTTCATTAAACGAAAGACCCGCTTTCGAACTCGATTTAACTTCGTTTGTCGATGATCCCAATTGGGAAAAGAAAGAATTCATCAAAAGTGACTTGTAACTTCAATTTTGTCATATTGGAACTTGAAACGAGAAAAATATGACCATATTTAGTAGTCAGGGACAAAAATAGAATTGTTAGAAAACATTAAGGACCAAAGACTAAAAAGAAATTTGAGGTACATATTAGGGACCAAAATGAGGTTTTCACCTTTTCAATATAATTATTTGGGTAAATTACATTTTGGTACCCTGTAGTTTGAACCTATTTCACTTTGGTACCCTGTGGTTTGAAACCTGACACTTTGGTACCTTGTGGTATTCTCCATTAACACTTTGGTATCCTTGGGAGTTATTTTGTAATTTTAACCATAATAAGTTTTACAAAAATTACATATTGACCCCAAAAAATTACAAATAGGTCCCTAAATACATATTATCTAAGGACTAAAATGAAAAGTTTAAATTTATTTTGGGGTCAATATGTAATTTTTGCAAAATTTGTTATGATCAAAATTACAAAATAGCTCCCAAGGGTACCAAAGTGTTAATGGAGAATACCACAGGGTTACCAAAGTGTTAGGTTTCAAACCACAGGGTACCAAAGTGAAATAGGGTCAAACTACAGGGTACTAAAGTGTAATTTACCCTAATTATTTATTTCTCACTAATACTAAAAATTCTTCGTTGTCTTATTATTCTCTACAGGGTACACAGGCTCTTGCATTTTCATTTCAGATCTTCCGCTTCCAGGGTTAGGGTTTCTTCACCTGCGATTTCAACCTCTGCAATTAAAATCCGATTCAATGGCGATGAGGAACTTCTACAACGAGATCAAGGGTTTGAAGGTGAAGGAGCTGCCCAAGCATTTGAAGCCTATGTTCTCCGTCGGCTACGTGAAGAATGCTTTTCAGAGAGGATTGGACAACTATCACGCTAAGTACATTGAGACCGATTCCATTGTTCCGCTTTACCATGTTTGCTTCGGAGGGATGATCTTCTCCTACCTCGTCGCGCTCCCCGAGGAACGCCGTCACCTTGAGCACCTGCAACACGCCAAGGAACATGGCGGGCACTGATTTCTCCCTTTTCGATTGTTTTCAGGTATGCTTCTCAGTGATTTTCGCGTGCTGATTGATTCGGATGTTGTTATGAAGGTGCATTCATGTTCTTTCGGATTATTTTTTGTTAAAAAAAAATCTAATTGATGTGATTGATGATTGGGTATCTGGGGTTCTGTGATTTGGTGTCGCTCCTTTTTTGGTTTGACTTTGGTATTGTATGGTTCTGCGATTTCATTTATGAAATGTCCGTGTTCTTTTTCCTTTTAGAGGAATTCTGGTTTATGGAGATTTTAAGGGATTGAGTAATCTCGCTTGGGGAAATTGGCTGATACAACTCCCAAATCACTCTTGTTGTTGATTAGAATACCTGAAAATGAAGTGCTTCAATAGGTTTCTTCCGCTTCCATATATTAATTTTAGGAATAAAATGCTGGTTAAGAATTGGCTGGTTAGCCAGCGACGTTGATGTGTGTCTAATTGGCCACGAACATGACACTTGACTAGAGGAATTAACTTCCTAGCGGTTTACTTTTCTCTATATAGAATATAGATCCAATAACGGTTGACCAGGGAAAATTTGAGACACCTAATTGTTCTAAGGTTTGGCTAAGCATGCATATTCCTGTCTATACTTCTCAACTTTTCCCTGGTGTTTCCATCATTTTTCTGTGATGTTCGCTCTTTCATTCTTTAGGATGTGCTTGATTATCATTATCCTTTCACTTTGTTTGGCTGTTCAATAAATAAAATGAAGACTTGAGATGGTTGGTTTTCATTCATGGGAACAGCTACTATTTCCTTGATTTTGGAGCTATGATGAGTTTTACGTTGCTCTCAGGTGGCACATTTATTTACTTTCTGCTCTAAAGCAGCCATTCCAAATGTTTGGTGGACATTATGCAAATTGCTTATTGTAAAGTGCTTTTAGAAACCAGCCAAATTTCTTTTCATTTGTTTCTTTTATATGTTTTCAAGTAACAATGTTCAATTTTCTTTAAAAAAACAAAATTTGATATAAATTTGAATTCTAGACTGCTATTATGTGGTCCTTTTGCATGCAACCATAAGTCTTAGAGAAAATTTCGTCAAGTTCTACTTTGAAAAGCCAATTTTGACATTGAAGTCTTGAGTTGATTTTTTCTTCTGTATTGAAGATTTTGAAGCAGCTTCTCCAAACAATCTTTTTAATGGCCGCTGTAACTACTTTTGCCACTGATAGTTGCTTCCTCTTCCTTCCCCCAATCTAGTCTGAAACATATCACAGATGTCTAATAGCAAAATTTTTTGCTGCCCTTTTCTGGGGATAGTTGATGTTTGTATTATATTATGATAGGAAGATTTTGTGGAGTTCTTACAAGTTATAGCTTCTCAAGATATAGGTTTCTGATTTTTTCTTGTTCCCATTAATTTTCATGGGTTCTTCTCCTAGCTCATGGCCTCGTGGCTATAGTGTTGTCAGACAGTAGCCTCTGCGGTTGTTTGTGATAGAGTGAAATTCTTGTTTAGGTCTCAACATCTTGCTATTCTTTGTATTTCTATTACATACATCTTGGCCCTTTTTTTGGTACTTTTTAAGGTTCTATCCTTCCACGCATTGAAGTAGCCCATTTGGACGTTCTAAAATGTTAGAGTTATCACAGAACTGTTCAAAACTTTGAATACCTTGATTGCTGTCTCCTTACCTCAATGATGAGGGTACAAATTTCAGTTGTTGGACTCGAAGATGATTGTGCATTTTTTTACTTTCTTTTTGGCCCAATCTTACCATGTCCATCCATTTATCTACCTTATGTCTCTGATCCCTTAAGTTGAAATGTAGACTCTTGAAGTCTGTTATTGCCTTTTAAAATCTGCTTATTGACCTGACATCAATACTCAATCAATACTGATTGAGTTGAAGATTCTTTATAGCTTAACTTGGCCTCAGATTGCCACACAGGGATATGGTTGTTAGGTTTTGTTTAATGAAATTTTCAGGTTGATTCAAATTTCAAATTCTCAAAATTCTGAGCATAATAAAGCTTGGGTAATTTGTTGAAACTCGTTTTGAACTTTGATATGATCGAAAAGTCATGAAGGAATTGAGTTCTTCTACTTGTATGTGTGTACTCTTGTGGAAGCAACTACAGTGATGAATAGAAAATATGTTACATTTTATCATTAGCTTTGGAAAACCATAACATTTTAGATTCTACTATTAGTATCTTAGAGGTCATATTTTCTTCATTTCTTTGTTTGACAGAGGGAAAGAGGGTGTCTAAAGATTAAACGAAAAAACTTATTATGTTGGTGATAGATAGTACTTGTAATGTTCACATGTTTTTCTTCTTCTCCTTAAGTTCCTTAATATTTTTTTTTCCTCCTGTACTTTATATGGCATGTTTTATACAAGTTGGTTCACAAATGATGATGTCTTTTTTAAACTTATGGGCAGGATCCAGGTTGTTGAATTGGAGATTATCAGTCTATTTGATTTTGATGTTGTTCTTTGTTTTCATATCTGGACCCATGGCAGAAAGATACTGTCAATTTCAATGTATGGCATATCTAGATGATAAAATAAGATCTGTTTGATACAATTGGTTAGTTTTCTTGCATTATAATGTCAATGCAATGTTACATAAAGAGTTGAACTTACCATTTGGTTTGGTTCTGACACCAAGTTCTCTTAATGGTAACATTATCTTGCTGCTTTCGTAACTTGACTTTGTTATATCTCACAATCATACAGCGAAATGAAGATTGTTCATTTGATTTGTCACCATCTCCATTATCGGTCATCATAATTTATGTAAGTGGTAAAAGTCATCCAATTTAGGAAAAAAAAATAGTTTTTGCCCCTTGTCTTTGATATTACCATTTTGTTATATCTCATTCACAATTGCTCATCTATTATTGATGAATTTGCAGAATTTCTAGTATGGGTTATGGTTTTTTGAAAATTTAATATATAATATTTCGTAACAAGAGAGAGATAAGATCAACTTCATGAAATGAGTGGCTTACTTTGAGGCTTGGTTTTAGGCCTGAGTTTATCTCGTTTGTTGACGACTCCAATTGGACAAATAAATAATTCATTAAATGTCACGCATAGCTCCAATTTCATCGCATTGGGACTTGAAATGAGAGAGATATGATCAAATTTAGTAGTTAAGGACTAAAATAAAACTTCTAAAAAACCCTAAGGACCAAAATGGAACAAAGAGAATATTAAGGACTAAAATAGAATTTAGGGTAAATATTAAGGACCAAAATGGAGTTGTGAAATTAAATCAAATATAGAATTTAAACGAGAAAACCTACTTTTTGGTCCTTCAATTGTTACTGAGTCAACAATTTGGTCCTTAAATTGTGGAAAACTACAACTTAGTCCCTCAATTTCACACCTCTGTCTACGTTTGGTCCCTCAGTTGTTTACCGTCAGTTAACTTGATAATCTGGCCGTTAAGTGATAACATGTCACTGTTAAGTGTTAGGTTGGCTTTCAAATCATCTATCTTACTCATATGTCATTTTACACATTAGCTAATATAATTAAATTAAAAAAATAAAATGAAAAATTGATGAAATTAAACAATTAATCTACTCATTCAACCTCCTTCTCCCCCTATGTTCATGCCCTTAATCGCCGGTTGGAAATCCAATTTCTGGGTCTGGAAGTTTCAGAATTTTTGTCACAGTTGTTACTAGATCGAGATGGCTTCAGGGACATCCTTTTATTGGTGCTATAGATGCAGTCGATTCATTAGGGTGTCGCGGCATTATATTAGCATCCACATTCATAATTATATTAGCATCCACATTCATAATTATATTAGCTTTTTGTTCTTATTTATTCGATTCCTTCAATCTGCTGGGAAATTTAGAAGGAACAAAGTCACGACTTCGTTGAAAACATATACATAGCATTATATTAGCATCCACATTCATAATTACAGGATTTCTATCATCACTCACCCACTGCCACTAATTACTAATTTTTACTTAAAAGCGCTTCAATAACTGCACCTTCTCATTAACTAAATTTCTAAGAGCCATAATGATTCATTAGCAAACTCACTGCCAGCATTGGTCTGTTTCCCACTTCCGGCCACGGTAACCAGAATACGACGGCGCCGTCGGCAACAACCTCTGTCGCCGGAAAAGGCTTCGGTCGTAGGTAGCACATGAACATAAGGGAAGAAGATAAGGGAAGGAGGATGAGTGGGTGAATTAATTGTTTAATTCCATCAATTTTTCATTTTATTTTTTAATTTAATTATATTAACTTATGTGTAAAATGAAATATGAGTAGGATAAATGATTGGAGAGCCAGCTCACTACTTAATGGTGACACATCATCATTTAACGGCCAGATCATCAAGTTAACTGACGGTTAACAACTGAGGGACCAAAATGTAGCCGAGGTGTAAAATTGAGGGACTGAGTTGTAGTTTCTCACAATTTAGGGACTAAATCATTGACTTAATAATAATTGAGGGACAAAAAAATAAGTTTTCTCAATTTTTAGAGTATTGAATCTATGATAAATGCATGAGCTAAATCCCATTTTAGGGCCTTTTTGGGATTCCAATAGGCCATTCAAGTAAAAATTGTTGGAGATAAGTAAGATAACGGAATGGAATGATAGCACAATGTTTGGGTAATTTGTTACTATTATTGAAGATAACAGGATATGAAATTATCTAAAA
>QANZ01001328.1:199133-232991 GCA_003254925.1 Chamaecrista fasciculata | reverse complement strand
GTTAGTTTATACAATATAAAACATACCATATTTGAAGAACTTATTGTGATATTAAGTTAGAGGAAGAAATATATATTAGTAAACTACAATTTTAATTTCAATTAATTATTTATAACAAATCTTCTATACTATATATAGAGATAATATTTATTTTCTTATTAGTGTTTTAGTAAGTTATGAGAATAACTGTATATTTTTTTTATTAGTATATTAGTGACAAAATTAATAATAAATTACCTTCAAACCGCTCAAACCGAACCGCCCAAACCGCTTTTTATTAATTTGGTTTGATTTGGTTTGATGAATGAAATTTAATCATTGGTTTGGTTTGAAAAATCCTTTCAAACCGCCCAAACCGCCCGACGAACACCCTATTTGAAGGTACAGTTGACTCAAACGTGAAATATTGAGAGTATAATTAACTATAAAAAACTGTGAGTATGATTGATTCAAAAAAAGAAAATCTTTGAGGGTACAACTAAAAATGAACACATACTTTGATGATACCAATATCCAATAATACTTTTGCCTTTTTTTATATTAAACTCTGCCACGTTTCAGTTGAGCTTCTCATTTTAAGTTGATCTCTTTCCATTTAATTTACACCTTTTATTCTCTAAAGCTTCGTTCATTGTGAGTTTTTTGAATACGTATTAAATCACAATTTAATTAAGGCAAAAATGCAGAAATAACCCCTGAGTTTTAAGGTGGGTGCACATAACACCCATGAGTTTTCAATTTGTGCAAATAGGACTCCTAAGTTTTGAATTACGTGCAAATAACACTCTTATGTTAAATTTAGGTCAAATCAGTGAGGGTATAATAGTAATTTCATAAAAAATTTAGGCCAAAGTCTTATTTTGGTCCCTTAAGTTTACTCAAAGTCTCATTTTGGTCCCTCAAGTTTCTAAAAAGTTCTACCATGAGTCTCTTTTCAATTTCCATCCAATTTTTCTGTTAAATAAAAGAAAATTTTGATTTGCATTACCCAAAAAGTTTTATTTTTTTGACTTAAGGTCCTTTCTTTTTATAATAGGACCAAAGTGTAAGATAAAATGAATAAACTAGTAGTTGGAACAATTTTTCCCCCCAAAAAGGAACCCACCGTTCTTCTTCTTCTTCTCCAAAAATCTCACCGATCAATTTCTTCGCCGTCCGCTCACCACCATCACGCCGGTGAACCCCGATCATCTCTCCCACTCTCTCTCCTTCGATCCAAAAGTCAGTCTCCTCCTTCTTCAAAATCACCCTCTCTTCCCAAATTTTCAGGAAGAAAAAAGAAAAGTTCCTTCACAGCCATAGTGATGAAATGGTGGATTTGGGAAGAGAGGGTGATTTTGAAGAAGGAGGAGACTGAGTTTTGGAGGGTGGGAGAGATGATCGAAGGAGGAGACTGATTTTGCTAGGTTTCTTCTTTTTTGGGGAAAAATTGTTTCAAATGCTAGTTTATTCATTTTGTTTTACACTTTGGTCCTATTATAAAAAGAAAGGACCTTAATTCAAAAAAATAAAACTTTTTGGGTAATGTAAATCAATTTTTTTCTTTTATTTAACAAAAAAAATTGGCTGGAAATTGAAAAGAGACTAATGGTGGAACTTTTTAGAAACTTGAGGGACCAAAACAGAACTTTGAGCAAACTTAAGGGACCAAAATAAGACTTTGGCCTAAATTTTTTTATAAAATTACTATTATACCCTCACTGATTTGGCCTAAATTTAACAAAAGAGTGTTATTTGTACGTAATTGAAAACTCAGGAGTCCTATTTGCACAAATTGAAAACTCAAGAGTGTTATGTGCACCCACCCTAAAATTCGGGGTGTCTCTATATTTTGGCCTTTAATAAAATTAAGTGAGTTTTTCGGTGCCTTTAATATAATTACATTTCCAAAATATTGCAGGATTGATTTATGAACTAGAATTACAATGGTTCTTGAAAAACCTCATATTAGCAGATTCAAATTTCAAATTTGATTTACATTTACCTCTCTTTTTACCTAGAAACTTGGCCAGGCTTATTTTTCTATTGGTTAAATTAAATATATAATTAAAAAAACCAGTGTTTTGATTATATAATCTAGATTTTGGTTAATGTACTTAGGGAAATAGAAAGAGAAATCATGATGAATAATTATTATCAGTTTTTGGTCATTTCTCAATTTCCGAAGCATAATAATATCTTTTAATAAATACTTAACTCTTAATTAAGGTTTTTTTATAAGAAAAACAAATATTTGGAAAATAAAAATATCAATTTTAATTTAAAAATACATTTTCAATCAGTTTAACTGAAAAGCAGACATAGCAACACCGTCCATACACATACGACAAATATGAATTGTTGTCCTCCTTTTTCCATTAAAATTCCAATAAGAACTATAAATTATTAAAAACACCCTATTATTTTCACTTCACCTCAATAAATTATCTTTATATTATATAGACATAAATCATAATAATAGAATGAATATTTACAGCATCCATCCCATATCATTGCACTTCCTCGTATAGTAATTTGGGCGGATATTTAGATGCTCATAAAATTTATATAATATATTTGATACTCGATATCATATCATATAAAATATATATAGTAAAAAATTAAAAAAAATATATTTAATATCAAAAAGATACAAATATTACTTTAACTATTCGACATTTATTCAAAATAAATTAATAGTTACTTAGTTAAGACTTAAGGTACTCGATATCTTTTTTTTAGCCAACAAAAATACTTGATATTTGATATTTAACAATATAAATATTTTATTATATATTTATTTTTAAATTAATAGATATTGAGTATCAAATATCATAAATATTTAATTTTTGAATAATGATATCCTATTCTATATTTATTATTTTTTAATATTTCAAATATTTCGAATTCTCGTTTGAATACTGAATATCGAATGTGGTACAAATATTATACTAAATTGTCGAATACATACAGGGTATGAGTATTATATTAAATTATCAAAACTGAATAAGGTATTAATATTAAATAGAATAAATGAATACAAATACAAATAATGATAAAATAAATGGTATTTATTCGTTGTAATCATTCTTCTCTTTTCAAAACTTTACTTCAATGTAGAAATCAAAAAGAAAACAACCTAAACGCCTCCCACCCAAAAGGATAAAGAGTAATTTGGTCATATCTTTTGCTTAATTTTTAATTTGGTGTCGTATCTTTTTTATTGCGTTTTTGGTCTTATATTTTCGGATCAAGTCTTAATTTTGGTCTCATATCTTTTTTTGTTGTAGATTTGACCTTATATATTTGGGTCAAGTATAGAATTGATCCTATGTCTTTGATTTAAGTGCATAATTGATCTCATGTCTATGGGTCAGATGGAACTATCTCCGGAAGTTTTTTCAAAGATATGTGACTAATTTTCCAATTTGACCAAAAGATATACGACCAAAAATAATATGAGACCAAATGGGATCTTTTGCGGGACCAGAAGTGCAACAAAAAAGATAGGGTTAAGTGCACTTTTAGTCCCATAACTATGACAAAGGTTTCATTTTGGTCCCATAACTTTTTTTTTTGCAATTTTAGTCCCATAACTATGACAAAGGTTTCATTTTGGTCCCATAACTTTTTTTGTTGCAATTTTGGTCCCATAACTATGACAAAGGTTTCATTTTAGTCCCATAACATTTTTTGTTGCAATTTTGGTCCCATAACTTCTCAAAAGGTTCCACCGTTAGTCCCTTGGTGAATTCCATTTATATTTAGCCGTTAAGTATGACGTGGCATAGTAACTAGGATCATGATGTGGCAAAATAAGATGAAGTGGACTGAAATAGGAACTATATGCAACATATTAAAACTTATCTATACCCAACCACCATATATACAAAGAGTGGTACTGACAGGGACCAATCTGGTGGGGAAGAAGAGACTTCAAGCAGAAGGCACCGACGAAGTCGATGGGATCCTCAGCCAGAGTCGAACGACCAAAGCGGCGGCGACGGCAAATCGGGAAGCGGAACGAGGAAGAGGAAGTCCCGTTGGGCTGACGAGGAAGAGGAAGTACCACTCTTTGTATATATTGTGGTTGGGTATAGATAAGTTTTAATATGTTGCATATAGATCCTATTTCAGTCCATTTCATCTTATTTTGCCACATCATGATCCTAGTCACTATGCCACGTCATACTTAACGGCTAAATATGGATGGAATTCACCAAGGGACTAACGGTGGAACCTTTTGAGAAGTTATGGGACCAAAATTGCAACAAAAAAAGTTATGGGACCAAAATGAAACCTTTGTCATAGTTATGGAACCAAAAGTGCACTTAAGTCAAAAAGATATATGACCATTGAGCAAAAGATATAGGACCAAATTTTCACTTGACAAAAAAAAAACAGTTTGTTGGGGGTAAAACTGAAATTACGTATAAAGTTAGAGAGGTGGAAATGTAAAAAGTAAAACATCTTCCTGAGTTTGTTGTGGTTGTGTAAGAGAAAGAAAGAAAGAAAGAAAGAGTTTACTTCATAAAAGAGAAAGAGAAAGAAAGAAAGAAGAAGAAAGCTGACCGTTGCTTCGGGGATGAGGCACGCCGTCGCCGGCGATTGCACCGACCAACATTGGGAATCTGAACCCTAATTTCAATTTCAAATTAATCTCTCTCTCTCTTCTTTTCCCTCTCTCTCTCTCTCTCTCTCTCTCTCAATTCAATTCAAGGTCACGCCTAATTAATCACACTCAACCTCACCGTCTTCCTCTTTCTATTTATATATATGTAAATACCATGATGTGAGGTAGCTTCAGAGCTATTCAAACCTCAGATCTTCATCAGTATTCCTCCTCCATTGCAGGTTAGTTTTTGTTTCCCTAATTTGCCACTCTTGCTTGCTTCGACTTAATTAGTACTAGTTGTTTGTTTGTGTGGCTTTCTCGCGCAATTCTGGGCATATGATTGAATCACAAGTGCTTGTTGTTCAGATTGATGATTACTTATTTCTGGTTCTTTTAGTATTTTTAGTTAGTGATCACCATTCCTCAAGTCTTAAGTCTTCTTCTTTACTTAATTTAATTGATTTAGTAATTCGTGATTCAATGTTCGTGTTGGTCATTCTCCCAATAGTGACCTCACTTTTTTGGAACACTCCCAATAATGAACTATACATTTGCTTGATATGTCCTACTTTGATCTCAGCTTTTTATAATTTTTCATTTACATACTACTAACTGTTGATTCTTGTCATCTATGGATCGATGATGTTTCCCAGCTCCCATGAGTTTCTGTAACCTCTAGCCTCTCTCATCTAAGTCACTTCCTAGGATTTTTTTTTTTCTCCTTGCTTTCCTATTTGCCTTTTGGTGGATTTGCATTGATGGGTTAAACATAGATTCAAGAGGGGAAACAAATGCAGTTTCATATGGCATTTCTTTTCGAGTCTGTCTGTGAAATCTGATTGCATGTGTTATTACGATCAGTGGAAATTTCTAATCTTGATCACATGAAATTTTACCACATCTTGAAGGAGAATTCTTTTGGCTTTTGATGATACAAAAACGTTATAACTTTTAATTGTTTTCTGGAGATAAGAAAAAGAGAAACAGTGTACTTCTAGACAGACACACATACACAAATTAGTCTGATACTTCAACGTCAGTTTATTTCCCTGTCCTGATACTTCACTTGAATCAGTTGGCATATGATATTTAGAGCTTGGATATTTTAGTTAAATAACAGCGTCCTCTCATTTGTTGATGTAGTCATTTATAGATAACTATTTCCTTTTGTCAGAATTTGGTTGAACACTCCTGTGATCTGTCTCTTTAAATTTTATATAGTCATCAGATATGTCTTAACTATTGTTAATCAAACTTAAAATGCTTGAATGGGACCTCTTGGATTTGAGTATGTTCTCCCTGAGTCTGACCTCCCACTGACATTCTTGAAAATAGAAGAATTTACAAACAAAAGGGTCTTTAAATCAGTGTCGGGGGCATTTACTTTTGGACTTTTTTTCTCTATACCTGATTTATTCAATCGTGATGCTCACATGTCTTTTACTAATAAACTAAAATTTCCTTTCTGCAAAATTTGAGGCATCTTTGTGATGTGAGAAGTAATATTAATCTGTGTTTCCAAGTGCAACTCTATTCAATGTTTCAATGTTCTCTATACTAAGTATGAGTTATGGAGGAATGGTTTATCCTGACCACAAACGAATTATTAATTCATTTTTTGCTTAACTTGCAGTCCTGTTTCATCATAAATTAATATGCTGGATAGTGAGAAGAATCTAAATGACAGAGGATCTAGAAAATCTAGTCTTTCAAAGTCACAAACTGGGTTAAAGCCATGCTCGTCATTGAGATTCAAAACTAGTAGCCCAAAATCCCCAGGGAAGAAGCATAAATTTAAATCAAAATCTCATGCACACAAGGCAAACATATCAAGGAAGATAGTCGCTCACTCTTCTAACATGGATTCTTCAAATAAAAAAATCATTAGACATAGACTGCATAAAACCAATGGAAAGTCATCACAGAAGCTCTCTTCATCAAAGCAACAATGGGACAAAATTTCTCCTAGTTCTAGAAAAGAGGATAAAGATGTTGATGGGGAAGCAAAAATTCAAAAGCTTAAAAGGAAAAGGAGAAAGAAGAAGAGGCTAAGAAATAATGTGGATCTTGATGATGCTTTACGCATTCAGAGGAGAATAAGGTATCTTTTAATTAAAATGAAGCTGGAGCAGAACCTTATTGATGCTTACTCTGGAGAAGGTTGGAAAGGTCAGAGGTATGGCAAAAGTTTATTTTAGCAATTTCTTTAAAATGTAGGTTTTTCATATTTAATTGTTATAGTAATAGTTCTTCTTAACTTCCAATATTAGAAAGTCTTGAGATGATGATATTGTCGTAGTTATATTTAAGTAGAAAAACATGGTTTTTGTTTTGAGTTTTTGCAAAATGTTTATCGAATCTGCTTACTGTCAAATTATCAAGCAACACTCACTTAGTTTGCGGTTTATGTAACTATTATGTGCTATAAGATGATTGTTAAGAAAATTATAGCTATAATTATGATTTGAGAATATAAAAGAAGTTTGGACTTTAACATTAGGCAGCTTTCTGACAATGATATAGGAAGAAACAATCTGAACGATCAATTTGGTTTTACATAATGAATATTGTGTTATAATTTTTATATATGTCTTATTTGTCTTTGTTTAAATAAATGATATAAATTTCTCTATGATAATGTGTTTGACACTGCTTCTGACCTACATGAGATAAGCTGATAAACGATTCTGATTATGTAATATTTTAATTTCTCTAAATCCTTCATCTTTCCCATTAATTTGCATTGTGATCTTCATAGATGTTAAAGTCTAAAGGTGTGTGGTGCCTGTTTCCATAGGGGCTCTTGATATCACGACATGTGGGGTTGTGTTCTGCATTTCGACATTGAAATACAGTGCACATATTATAATTTAATTAATATAATCAAAAGCAACAATGAAGCAAAAAACTATTTATTTTTGTGAAAATTTTAATTCATACTCAATAGGACTCATGCTTACTTCAAAAGTCTTCTAAAATTTCAAGCAAGTAACATCTACAAGCCAATACAAATGGGTTCTTTTACTGTTATTGATGTTTTCTTTTTATGATTTGTCTATCAGTCGAGAAAAGATTAGGCCAGAAAAGGAGCTGCTAAGAGCTCAGAAGCAGATTTTACAATGTAAGCTTAGTATTCGCGACACAATCCACCAGTTGGATTCTCTTAGTTCTGTGGGTAGCATTGAAGGTTCTGTCATTGCTCCAGATGGATCTGTTTACCATGAACATGTGAGCAAGTTTTAAATTAATAATAATAATATTACTACTACCACTATTATTTTTAGTATGCAAGTTATATGGAGGTGTCAAGGTTCAATTTTTAAAAAAGATATATTCATTTTTTCTATTTTTCTAAATCTAGATATTCTGTGCAAAGTGCAAATTGCGTGAAGCTTTCCCAGATAATGATATTATACTATGTGATGGCACATGCAACCGTGCTTTTCACCAAAAATGTCTTGATCCTCCTTTGGACACTGAGAATAGTGAGTTCAATTTCTAAGACTGTCTACTTGTTCAATAACCTGAGTTGTGCTAACGTCGTCAAGAAATTGACCTGGTTGATTGTACTTCTCAGTTCCTCCTGGAGACCAGGGATGGTTTTGCAAGTTTTGTGAATGTAAGATGGAAATAATTGAGTCAATAAATGCTCACCTTGGGACTCAATTCTCCTTGGACAGCACTTGGCAGGTTAGTCAACACAATGATCTCTTAAACCTCTTTACTTAATTAAAAAACTCATTTCTTTTTTTTTTGGTGGGCAAAAAACTCATTTCTTTTATTTGTATGCATGCATGTATTTCTAATTGGTTTAAATAAAAAAATGCTTCCGTTGTAAAAGGATGTATTCACGGAAGAAGCTTCTATACCCAATGGTGCTAGTAGATTACCGGAAGAAGAATGGCCATCGGATGAATCTGATGATGATGACTATAATCCCGAGAGGATAGAAGATAGCCCCAGCATCAGCACAGAAGGAGTTGATAATGATGCATCTGATGGTGGCTGTTCTCCAGGAAATGAAGTCTGCTCTGTAAATAGTTGTGTAGATTCTGATGAATCTGGTGAGATAGCATGTGGCAGGAGGCAGCGAAAAGCTGTTGACTACAAGAAACTCTATGATGTGAGTATAGGAAGGTTCTTGTTTAACATAATAAAGAATCAAAATTTAAGGATATTATTTTGCCATTAAGTTTAAGGGCATAGTGTCTCACTCTTTTGTTCTTTTCAAAAGAATAATTGTTATAATATGGTATCAATTCTGTTAGAGTTTTAGTTTTTCTGTTGTTCATTTAGGTAGTTATTTCTGTTTCATTATTACATTTGCTGTTTAATATAGCTTATGTAATTTTCTGTTAGTTAGTTAGTTATGCAAAGGTATGAGTTATAAATACCTTGCATTATGCCCTCTAAGCATATTCAGTTTTTGTACTATTCAGTTTTAAAAGGTGGAATAAAAGTGCCAGAATTATTCCCCTCATTCTCTCTCTCTCTTTTCCCTCATTTCTCTTTCTCTGAATATTTTTGTTTTCTGTGTTCTTATCCAAGAACCTGAGCTTTTCTGGTTCTAGTGGATTTTGTGGCTGAATACCTTACAATAATCCTGGTCCTGCTTTATAAATTAGGTTCAAGAGCATCTGTTTATCTGTCTCTGTCACAGTTCATAACTTGATGCATTACAAGATGATGCCACTTTTTTAACTTTATACTACCGGATTAATAAAGAACCACATTGATGGGATTTTGACCTTAATTTTTAACTTTAACTTTATACTATCAATTAAAGTTCTTTTCATGTGAGTAAATATCATTTTAGGAAATGTTTGGGAAAGATGCTCCTGCATTTGAACAAGTTAGCGAAGATGAGGACTGGGGTCCTGTCAAAAGGAAGCGAAGAGAAAAAGAATCTGATGCTGTGAATACTCTGATGACTCTCTGTGAAAGTGAGAGTAAGTTTCCCAATGAAGAAAACATTTTAAGGGAAGATTCTTCTGATTTGCAAAATAGAAGGCCTTGTTTCAGGCTTCCACGTGATGCGGTTGAGGTACTTCTAGTTGCATTTCTTATTTCCTTTGTACTCGTAGCTAGGTTTCCTGATGAGAACAATATGTAAAGGGTGAATATGCCCTAACTTGTGTCTTTTCACTTTCTTGTGGAATCTGCCAGAAGCTTCGCCAAGCCTTTGCAGAGAATGAACTTCCTTCAAAATCTGTGAAAGAGCGTCTTTCAGAGGAGTTGGGTCTGGATGCTGATAAGGTTATACTTTCAACCTCAAATAACTCCTTATTTCTATTTTTATAGGAATCTATACTATGAATATTTGATTAAAATCACTAAAACCAATTTAAGAACGTCCAGCTCACTAAATTTATTTGCATTGCCTTTAGTCTTTGTTCATGTCTAGCAATTGTATATCTGTTCAACTCTCAGTTGCTAACATAAATTAGAAAATTCAGGTTAGCAAATGGTTCAAAAATGCGCGCTATTTAGCACTTAAGACCAGAAAGGTAAGCTTCACTGTTAATTTTTGCTCTCAATTTATATGATATAGTGAATAAGTGATTTCTTTCTTTATTTCTTTCTGCTCTCTCAGCTTGATCCATAGTTTTCAGAAAATCTGCCGTGTCTAGCTCTGGATAATCGTTGTCCTTTCTGTATGTCATTTTGAAAGAAACATGGGTACAAACTGAGTTCAAATTTTGCACTGTCTTTGTATTAATGGTATTAAACTGGTGCTAAACAGTTGAATAAGGAAGATATACAATGAATGAAGAAATCCAATTGAATTGAATATTAGGCCTACTAGAGCCATTTACCCTTGTATCCCGAACTTGAATAAGGAGCCTCATTTTCCTGAGATCCAAGAATTCTAAAATTATTTTATGCTATTCCGTCCAAGTACCAGAAGAGTAGAAATAACTGAAGTCATAGCACACTTGATGGAAACTTGCCACAGACACAAGTACTTCACAATATCTCTTTAGTTTTTAATTGCTTTGCAAGAATATTGACCTTTGCTAACTCTAATATTGGGTGGCATCATTTTGTGTTAAGAAGTTCAATTTGCAATAAACTCTGATGTTAGTGGATTCTGTTCAGCAGCAAGCCGAAGGAGCAGAACAGATTCAAAGCATCATTTCTAGAAACCCACAGGATTCTAGTTTACTAATTGTCGAGAATGAGCATCTGATGTCAAAGGAAACCTCAAAAGTAACTTTGACAGATCCACAGAAGAAAGTTAAAAATGATGTCCATAGAAAGCGCTTGAAGTCATCTAGCCGTAAAGCCTTGAAGGAAAGGAAACAAGATATATCTCCACCTCAATCAAGAGAAAACGGCAACAAGGTGCTTTTCTTCTAAATATCATGTTCTGTATGCATTTGCATGCTTAAGTATTACAAGAAATTCTTTTGACCTGGTCAAACGAGAAATTTATATACAAAATCAATTAAGAATAAATGAATACGTATATCAAAAGAAAATCTCATTTATAACTATGTCTAGTATATTTACATTTTAAATTCATTTATGATTAGTTTAGTTTACATGAATTTCTCAAGACAAGAACTGGCTTTTATGTACATGTCAAAGGTAGGCTTAACTGAATCGTGTATCAGAGCGACATGGTTATAAATGATTGACTCAATCTACTAATCTTTTTTCTCACCTTAGTTTGGTGAGTTTTTATCCTTTATCAAAGCTCTATTAGTTAGTTGCACTTGCACTGAGTTTGATGAAATATTCAGACCCCAATTGGTATTTCTTTCAATACCATTTTCAGGACCTTGTGGAGTTCACAGATGATGTGAGCTTGAAGAAACTGTTGAAAGAAAAAAGGAGGAAGAAATTAAATTGCATGTTTGAAGGAGACTCAGAGGCGGCAGAATTGGAATTTGGAAGACTAAGCAAAGTGAAGAAAAGACTAGACAATATGAAGCAGAAATTACTTGAAATACAAAATCACAGAGCAAAGGATTCAAATGAATCCAAGTCTAATGTACCATCAGTAATATATGTACCTGTAGCTGAGTTAAGGGAAAAAAGTTGAATTGTAAATTAGTCCCAAGTTTTCAAGTCAAGGCAATGTAATCTTTTGGTTGTTTATCAGTTATTCCTGGCCTCATCTTGTATGACAATATCTGTGGATTTAATTTTAATGATAGTAAATGAAAGAATACCATAAATTGTTACAGCATTTGATGTCCAAATAGGAAGAAAAATTATTGTAAGGATAAATAACTTAGAATTTGCTGCAATGGTATTGTACTATCCCTATAATATAAGGCCCAAGTAGAGAAAATTATATATGTGACAATAAATTTTTTGTATGATCATTTATGATAATAAAGATATTACAAACAAATTTTTTGTATAATCTAATATAAGAGAGAGAGAATATAAGGAAAGTTTATAATTTAATAAACTTAAAAAATCCTTATTGAGGTTTGAAGTGAGCTAAATTGATCAATAGACAATAAGTAATGTACTTTGTTTCAATTATTGGGAAATCTTGAATTTTCCAAAATAACAATTTAAAACTGACCCAAAAAGTTACATAATTAAGGATTAAGAAGAATGATGAGGAAACTTATAACATTTGAAAGAATCAAAACTTGGATCTTCTAAAATTTATCTTTATAATTTCTTTGAGATTTATTTCATTATAACTCTTGATTTATTCGGTTATTAATTCGCTATATTTTCTTTTATTCTAGTTTATGACAATAGTAATATCAATATTTTGTACACTAAGTCAAAAAAAAATTATGCTGCAAAAAGAATCCATTTTCTCATAATAAAACAAAAGCATGATTTGATACATGACATGCCGTGGTGGTATAAAATTAGCCACAATTTCTACAAAGGCTACTTAATCTACATTTTAAACTTATGTACAAATAAACAAATAATATTTTTTTTTCTTTTTTTTTTGTTGGTAACTAGACGAGGCCTAAAAGCCGGCAAACAGATAATATTTTAATTTAATATTAAAAAATTCTTCACACCTTGAGACTTGAGAGAATGCCAACTCAAGGATTAACTGTGTTTTTGTTTGAAACGTACCCTTCTTTAAATAAAAAAAAAGTTTAATTTAAAGAGATTTGATTTAAAATAAGCTATTGTTGTGAGAATTAAGACAAATATTATTTAAAGAGATTTGATTTAAATATGTCTTTCTTTTACAATAAATGTAGTTGTGTACATGGGTTTGATTTTGACATCCTTCTACCGGCAAAGTTTTTGGATTATTAGGAAAATATAGACTTTAGCGGTAAAACTTTGATCTAAAATTGCTCATGACCTCGGTGTCGAGCTGGTCTTAGTTTATTTTTGCTCCCACAAAAATAAGCTCGTCCATGATTAATTATGAGATAATTGATCTAAAATTGTCCCTGGTCGATTATTTTTGTGGGAGCAAAAATAAACTAAGACCAGCATGACCTCGGTGCATGAGATGCACGCACTAGATGCTGGGACGAGAGTCATGGTGCAATTACGTAAGGTGGTTACGAATTGCTGGACTGACCCGGAGAGTCCTGCATGGGTTTAGTCATCAGCTAGTCTCTCCTAGTACGCCTGTAGCGATGCCTTTGACCTGAGGTCAATGACTATTCCAGCGTTGCAGTTGTCAGTCTTTGGCTTAGTCTAACGCTGCCCGTAACAGGGTAGTTATACGGGCTGAGTACGGGGCTGGTTGATTGCTTTGCAGTGGAATGTGGATTGGCCAAAATGGGATTTTGTCCCTCATTAAGATGAGAGATATCTAACTGGCGCCCTCGATGAGTCTGTCCAGGAAAATGCGTGGCCACGCTGGGATTTGGGACTTACTCAAGGAATCGAGAAAGTTGAGGTTTGGATTATGGATGACATACCTGTGCCTAGTCCATGACCAAGATATCGTAGGACAAACGGATCACGTACACGGAGGTACTGAGGTTAAGTCGTTCTTCCGGTTACCGAACGATAACTCACGGATTTTGGGTAGTTGTGATGGCTTGCTAGAGTCCGCTCACAACTTGTAGGTCATGGGGATGCCCTACTGCCAACTTCACGTGGGGCCTGCTGGGTCACACACGAGCAGGAACTGATCACCATTCGAGTGGGACACGAATTAGGGTTAATTCGTGGGTCACGCGAGTGACACGATTTAAGACACAGAGGAAATGTCTGGGACATTAGGTCTGGTCTTAATTAATCTACAGATGACATATTTAGATTTGTGGGACAAATTTAAATATTAATAATTGAATATAATTAATGAGATTAATTATAGGCAATTTAAATATTAGGAAAATAATTCTGGATAATGTTCCTAAGAGTTAGGAAATTATTGAATTATAAAATTCCTAATAATAGGAGAGGGTGGCGCCTCTTGGGATATTTTTGGGTTAAATAAAAATGTTTTATTTAATTCAAATAATATTTGAAATTCAAATGGAGATTTGAAATTCAAAAGATTTGGTGAATATCTTTTAATATCTTTGGTGAATCAAAAATTAGAGGTTTTTGATTAATTAAATTCCAAGGATAATAAGAGAGGGATTAGGCGCCATCTTGGTGGGTCCCATTGGGAGATTTGATCTCTCAATTTGATTCTCCAAGATTGCATTTTGAATTTAAATATAATATTAAGGTAATATTATAATTATAAATTCAAGGCCTAAAATAATTATATTATCAGAATATCTTTATTTTAGGAATATTTAAATCACCAAAATTCTTCCCTATATAAGGAGGGCAAGTCGACTTGCCCTAGATACACAAGTGTGAAACCCTAGTTTGTTTTTCCTCCTAAGAGTTAGAGAGAGAAAAATTCCTTTGCACACACTAGAGAGAAAGTCGACTTTCTCTAAGAGTTAGAGAGAGAATTCGACTTTGCTCCTAAATTAGGGTTTTAAGAGAAGAATAGGCAAGAAGGAGTTCTTGTGGGGGGATTCTTCTTAGCGCCACCTCCATTGCTGAATTATCAAGAAGGAGTTCTTGAAATTCAGAGGTCTGTAGATTGGTCCCGGAATATCTTTTGAGAAAAGAATTTGGAGGCTAGCACCTCGGTGATCAAGGAAACTGTTCGTGTGGATTACTGGCAGAGGGAGAACTCTGGGAGTGGACTCCGTGGAACTCGCCTCGTACAACCATCGATTTGAAACTCTGAGGTATAACACTAACCAAAAGTTTTAAATTCTACTAGCGGATCCGTTCGGGAATCATAGGACCTAGGCGTTTTTAATTATTTTATTTTTGCTTCCGCTGCCTTAGGCGCCTAGGATTCCCAACACTTATGAGTTATTTTCCGGTCAGATGATTAATAGGGACAAAACAACGGTTTTCTTTAGCCCTAATACTTGCAGTAATGTGAAGAGTATCATTACATCTAGTCTCAATACGAGCATAGTTGCAATGAATGAACAGTACCTTGGCCTTCCTACCCATGTGGGACGCTGTAAAAATCATTCTTTCAAGTCTATTGAGAAGAGAGTATGGAAGAGATTACAGGTTTGGAAAGGTAGACTCCTCTCTGGTGCTGGGAGGGAAATTCTCATTAAATCAGTTGCTCAAGCGATCCCCACTTTCTCTATGAGCTGTTTTGCGTTGCCCAAAAATCTTTGTTACCGCTTGGGGATGTTATCTGCTAAATTCTAGTGGGGGAGTACATCAGAGAAAAGGAAGATTCATTGGATAAATTGGGATAGCCTTTCTCCTCCCAAATGCTTTGGAGGTCTTGGTTTTAAAGTCCTCAGATGTTTTAATCTAGCTCTCTTAGCTAAACAGGGTTGGAAACTCATTTCTAATCCTTCAGCGCTTGTGACAAGGGTCTTGAAAGCTAAGTACTTTGGCAATTGTGAGTTTATGGAGGCTAAGTTGGGCAACAATCCAAGTTTTACCTGGCGGAGTATCATTGAGGGTCGAGATGTGCTCAATTTGGGGGTTAGGAAGTGTGTGGGTGATGGGAAGTCTATCAAGATGGATGATCAGTCATGGATTCAAGGTTTTTATGGGATGGAAGTGGGCTTTAGACATCGTCCTAGTGAGATTGGTTTTGTTAGTGATCTTCTGTCTGACGATGGAAGAGAGTGGAACTCTTTGAAGGTGCTTGATTTGTTTAATCACGACTTTGCCAAAGCTATTTGTGAGATGCCTCTTCCTGTATCTTATTCCTGTGATTCGTTGTTTTGGGAGTATTCCAAGAACGGGCAGTATGATGTGAGAACGGGGTACAGATGTTTTAAGGATGCCACTGATCTCCAAGGTAATGCTAGTGATAGGGCTCTACGGGATTTCAAAAGCACTTGGCAAGATATTTGGAAACTAAAAGTTCCTCCTAAATTCAAATCCTTCCTTTGGCGTGCTTGTAGAGGTATCATACCTACTAGAACTGCCTTGGTTAGTAGAGGTCTTGATATTATTTCATCCTGCCCTATTTGTGAGTTACACGATGAGGATATTAACCATGCTTTACTTTTATGTTCTGCCCTCCATTCTTTTTGGAGCTTTTCTGAGTTGCCCTTTATTCATGAACATGACTGTAACATCTCTTTCTTAGAATGGTTGTCTATTGCTATGTTTCAATTCGATGCAAAACAGGTTGTCACTTTCGCCATTGGCATCTACAAGGTTTGGGAGAGAAGAAATGGGAAAGTGGCGAATCCATCTACTGTTGTTGTTAACGAAATTCATTTGTGGAACAGTACCAGAAATTTCATTTCTGAATTGGAGTTGCTTCCCTCTCAGTGCACTCATAGACCTAATGGCCCTTCCCCTTGCGTTTGGATCGCCCCACCCCTTGGTTACGTTAAAGTGAATGTTGATGCGGCTTTATCTGACGATATTGTGGGTCTTAGCTGTGTTATTAGAGATCATAATGGAGATATTATTTGTGCTGTAACTGATTGTATCCACTCTTCCTATCCTGTTGATTTTTTGGAAGCCTTGGCAGTTGAGTTTGGGGCCAAACAAGCTCATAATTTCCATTGTTTGAAGGTATTGGTTGAAACTGACAGTTCCACTGTTGCAAATAGTTTTATTAACTGTGACTTTGTCTTTTCTCATGTTGGTGTTATCTTGAGGAACATTAGGTGGCATGGGAATCTCTTTGAATTTTTCTCTCTGAATTGGGTGAGTCGTGATTGTAATAATGTTGCTCATTCTTTAGCTAGATTTGCTATCTCTCATCCAGGTCGTGATGTTTGGATTGATGATGTGCCTAGCTGTATTTCATCTATTTTGGCCCTTGAGAGGTCTTGAATGAAGTTTTAGTTCTTATAAAAAAAAAATTATAGGAACAAGACTAAAATAATTTTTTAACTATGAAAAAAAACGTGATTGATTTTTTTTGTTTAGTGGTTAATCTATCAAATATGATTAATAACATAATATTAGCTAATCATCATCCTAACCCACAAAAAGGTAGGTCTAATTATGGCAATGTGCCATATGCTTTGACTTATAATTAGATTGAAGGCCACACCTTCTTCATCATTCCATTCATAATTTTATGAAAAAAAAAATGGAATTTTTTATATTAAAATCCGTATGGATTAATATTAATTATTAGATTTATTTTATAATGATTAAGTAATTTAATTTTGTGATTACGAATGAGAATATACTTGGGTCACTATTTAAATGTGGTAATCAGTAATGAGTTTGATTATCCACATGTCTATTGGGCAAAGACTCCAACCCACAACCTGAGAGTATTAATAATTGTGCTATTAAAATTACTAATTTATAATTGAACAAACTAAAATAAAAAATATAAAAAGAAAATTGGGTCAGAAATTGAATCCAACATATAACATATCAATAGATATGCATTGAGAGAAAGAAATAATCAAACTCTCAAACCTTCTCAACCACGTACTAGAACTTGTACCATTCATACAACCGGAGATGTACAAACCTTGTTTTCCTCTAATAGAAGAACCAAGAAAGCAATTTTGCTTGAAAGTCAACTAATTTATATCAAGTACAAAAGTTTCAATCATGATTTTATATTTGAACTCGAAACTTGAAATTGATAAAAGGCCAAAGTGCAATATTGGTCCTATAAGTTTGCATGAGTTCCCAGATCAGTCCTATAAGTTTTTTCGTCTCAGATTTGGTCCTATAAGTTTGAAAAATTCTCACCGTTAGTCCTATCGATATTTCCGTTAAATTTTTTCCGTTAATGCTGATGTGGCATGATGACTGGGATATTGAAGTGGCAAAGTGGAGTGAAATGGGACCATACTGCAACAAATATTAATGTTGTGGATGTATTTAGTGAATTTGACGGAAGAATATGTTAAAATGCTCTCCCAAATGTTCGTCGATATCACTCCTCCTCTTCCTCTCAATCTTCGTCATATCCTCTTCTTCCTCTCAATCTTCGTCCTCTTCTTCCTCTCAATCTTCGTCATATCCTCTTCTTCCTCTCAATCTTCGTCATATTTCATGGTGAATGTAGCCGTATTGGATCACTATAGTTGTTGATTAATATATTGTTATAATTTTCAGATTGATGTAGACATTGGTTCTTCAACTGTTGCCAATGGCGTATTGGGGCTTGTCGTTGGTGTAATTACAACGTTGGTGGTTGATATGGTTATTCTAGTACAGGTATGTTTATTTGAATTTTATATACTAGCAATCTATATCTAAACTAAAGTGGTTTTCACAAAAAAAAAAGTGATTTTTTGTTGAATTTTGTTTGGAATCGACTTTCATATTCTTTTTTTGGGTTGCAAATCGACTTTCATGTTCTTATTATTAAAGTCTTATGACTTCGATTTTACAATCTCTATATACCTTATTTTAGTAAAATTGAGCGCGGTGGGATCTAACATATTAGATTTGTCAGATCGTGTGCCTGCTGAACATATTTGCCTTGTTATTTTTCCACTTATTTTCTTCTTCCCTGCAATTGCAATGAGTTAGAGAAATGCTTTTTCATTCTGGGCCAGTTTTGACAAAGCTTCAACTTATGTTATTTCGGTCTAGTATATAAGAAATCTTCGAGTGTAACATACCAGCTTGCCACTTCGAAGAGGATATGACGAAGATTGAGAGGAAGAAGAGGACGAAGATTGAGAGGAAGAAGAGGATATGACGAAGATTGAGAGGAAGAGGAGGAGTGATATCGACGAACATTTGGGAGAGCATTTTAACATATTCCTCCGTCAAATTCACTAAATACATCCACAATATTAATATTTGTTGCAGTATGGTCCCATTTCACTCCACTTTGCCACTTCAATATCCCAGTCATCATGCCACATCAGCATTAACGGAAAAAATTTAACGGAAATATCGATAGGACTAACGGTGAGAATTTTTCAAACTTATAGGACCAAATCTGAGACGAAAAAACTTATAGGACTGATCTGGGAACTCATGCAAACTTATAGGACCAATATTGCACTTTGGCCTTGATAAAAATATAATCATTTAAAACAAATCTTGTAAGTATGAATCACAACACCACAAATCTTGTAAGTATAAATCTTATACGGAGATAAGAGAAAACACACCTCATGGCTATTATAAGCCTCTAAGAGAACGAGTCATCTCAAATTACCTATAAGAATGACCGATATGGCATAGGCCATCGATGGAAAACCCTGAATAGTTATTGAGTTTAAGAACTTCTAGGATGTGTCCCCGAGAGGCCGAGTTAGCAGTTCGAGATTCGAGTCCTTCACAATCATCCTCCAAAAATAGAATGACTTAAAAAATCTAAATACTGGGCAATTTATCCAACCCAAAGCGTCAAGTAGAATCCACAATCCTCAATATCAAATTGAACTAGGTCGGCCTCGGCTTCCCTTTCAGTTTCAATGAGTCTAAATGCAGAAACCTTCGCCAGAGACGGTCCGACGTCGTCGTGTAGCACATATCAATTGTAACGTGTTTTTGTGTCAACGAGTCTAGCTCGTACCATCGCCGGAAAACCTGAGAAACCATATTTCGATCCTTGGGATCGTGAGTATAAAATAATTACCCCATGGAGATTACTCATTTATATTTGAAAAAACTAATTTAAAATAATTGCCCCATTTGAATAAATAATATATTATTGAATTTATTAAATATATATAATAAAAATTAAGTTAATATATATGAAATATTGAAATTCAATAGTAAAATATTTAAGAAATGTTATACAAGATAAATTAATAATTGTTTCTTTTTTAATTTATCTTTTTTACAATTAAAAAAGTATTATATATATATACAAGAACTAATAAAATCTACAAATATAATTTTTCACTTCTTTTATAGATGGATTAGTCTAACATGCAACTTGTTGCATCTATGTAATGTATGAAGTGGCACAATTATAACTATTGATGTGATCCAATAATACTAAATAATCAATAGGCAACCTGTTGAAGAGGTAAACTTCATATTTTTTAAAAAAATTAAAATTTCACCCTTCAAAATTCAAATTATGTGAAATCATAATATTGTCCAAAACATAAAATCAATAGGCCAAAATTCTATTTTTGTCCCCCCAAATTTGCTTAAAGTTTTGTTTTGGTCTCTAAAGTTTTTTTCATTTCATTTTGGTCCTTTTACTTTCTAAAAAATTCTATCGTTAGTCCTTCTTCACCCTTTTTCATCCACATCTTCAATTAAAAAAAAGGATAAACTAACTTTAATATCCTAAAAATTTTATTTTCTTACATTAAAGTCCCTTTATATTGTAATAAGATTAAAACATAAAAAATAAAAATAAATGAATTGGGGTTTTAATCAAATTTCCCCCAAAAGTAAAAACAACTTCTTCCTTGCACAACAACTTCCTCTTCAATCCTACTCCTCCTCTTCTCCACCACCGTTTGCGATAACGCACCATTGTCAGCCCAAACTCAAAGCACACAAACGCACACCCACGCACCATTGACTGTTGAGTGTTGGTTTACGAAATCAGAAATAGGAATTGATTAATAGAATTTGAGTGTCTGTTCAATTGCCAGCTTCAATTTACTTGTTTTCAGTGATGGATCTATCCAAGGTTAGAAGTCCCCAATTTTGACGCCCTGATTATCATTCAATCAATTTAATTTCATTTTTGGCAAAAAAAATCCTATTTAATGGCCAAGGCTGTAAAAGATCGTAGTTATTTCGATTGGAGATTATTAAACTTCAGTTTTAGAAGGATTGCTGTTGTTTACCATTGTTCTGCTTCTCTTCTACATGATAGGTAGGATTTGAAATTGGAAGGAGACAGAGTGTGGCTATATTGAGAAGGAAGGGCGACACAAGCTCTGCACAAGTTTTTCCAGCCACCAAAGTTTTATTACCACTATACTACAAACTGCTTTTTAATTTTTAGTTCCTTAAACACTTTAATTACTACTGGTCAAGTGGTCATGCATTCCCCTTGATATACATCCTTTTAAATATCCTAGGCACCCAGACGCCACATGGATCCTCTTAGACACAATCCCGTAAATCTTGGTGTACTTGCTTGACACTACAGTGACAAGTCACCATCAATCACATCCACCTACCACACTCCGCCCTTTTCTCTATAAATACATGCTACAAAACCCTAACAAGGTAACTTACTCATCATCTCTTACACAGTTTAACTTGAGCTTCAGAGTGAGTTCACAAGGGCCTTCCCCTGTGCATCCTTCTTGCGGGTTTCAAGCTTCAAGGTCACAAACATGGCCTTCTCTCAGGAAACTCAAAGGTAAATCCTTTTGGTTTAAATTTTGTGTTTTCACCCCTGCTTTTTGATGGAGCATAATTTTGATCTAGTTAATACAATTGATTGATGCCAAATTTTGTCTACAGGTTTATGGCCACAGGGTTAGGTTACCTACACATAAAAATTTCAAAGATTTTGTCTTGAATGCAGGCTTGGAATTTTTCGCTTTAGGTGGAGATCCCAAAGTTCTTGCTGGTTGTAAGTGGTTAATACCTTATATAAACACTCTCTTGCTAGATTCTACTGGTGTTAATGATTCTAAACCTAAGTACAGCATCACATGGTAATAGCTTGAACTAAAAATTTTAGTTGTTTGAAATTCCAGATTAACTGGAATTATGTGTTTTCCTTTATTTAGAGTCATTTAGGACATAATTTCATGCAGATGTAGATGTTTTCCATGTAGGTAAATTATTTATTGACTTCATATGCTTCCTAATGTTTTCTGCAGATATGGTAAAGCATAAAGGTTTCTTGCCATCAGGACCTTCAGAAATACCTGTACAGAGAAGTCAGATAAAGGATATTATTTACTCTCTGCTACCTGCATGCATGGAACCTGACCCAGATTCTAAAATTCCCTTTAGAGCAGAGGCAATAATTGCCAATCCTCCTGCATATGGTTAGATTTCTGTATTCAAAGTTAGCTTTTTGATGATTTCCATTATATTAAATTAAACATTTTGTTGATAAATTAGAGTGAGCAAAAGCTAATGAGAGAGACCCCAAAGTATATTATTTAGGACTCATTGAGATGGGGAGTTGGTGGAACTTGAAACAGCATGTGTTCTTTTAGGAGAAATCTCACTAAATTTTATGTGTTGGCTAGAGGTTATGACAAATGTTAAAAGTTGGAGAGATAATTGCAAATTTAAAATGATGGATTATTTATTACGTGCCAATGGGTCAAAATTGAAGCAAGTTAGGTAGAATTTGTTCTAAAATTGAAGCCATACTTGGCAGCTGCAATTTTCAGGTTATACTTAGTTATTTTAAACATATTTTTAGACTTCGACAAGACCTTCCTCCTTTTTTCTTAATAAGAATAGGAGTCTCAAACATGGAAACTATAATCTGAAGTTGAAAGGAGTTCATTAACTGAAGAGAAAGAAAAGAGTACAAATTTCATTGAAATTCTGATATTGCTTATAATTGATAATTTAGTACAGGCTTTTAACATGTTCATGTACTTACTTATACAGGACATACGCATGTCGCTGAGCCACTAAAAGTTCCACTTCACATATTTTTCACTATGCCATGGACGCAAATCTTGTTTGGTGAGATAGACTGATGTGTATCATCGTTAACATAGGATGGCTCTCAAATGTGCTCAATTGTTGCCCATTATTAATAGTAACACATATGCAACTTTAAACTTGGGGATGCATTTATGTATTTTATTCACGGGACAATGTTTGACTATATTTGTAGGCCTACAAGTGGAATCCCCATCCTCTTTCTCGTGTCAAGATGCAAATTGGATACAGAGTAAGTGTCTTGACTCTTGTGAATTGTGAAATCTGCTAGCCTTTACTTAGCAACTTGATCAAATTTCATGGTATGTCTCTTTTTGTTTTGTTTTCATGTCTTTTAGCTGTCATATCATATAGTTGTTTCTTTAATCTGGCTTGCGATACAAGCTAAGGCCCATTAGTTATATAAGTGGATCTTTTGGTGAATATTGAGCTTGTATCATTGTGTCACGTTTTTTGGTCTGCAGATTGGGGGCCCAAAATTGACGTTCCTGGATTTTGTTTTCTTGATCTTGCTTCAAATTATGAACTGCCAGAATCAGTGGAGTGGCTTGAAGCTGGCACAAAACCTATTTATGTTGGGTTTGGCATCCTTGTAAGTTTTCATATTCACTTTGTTTAGATTTTTTTATTACACTCTCATCAGGAGCCACTCTATTTTTGTCATAATTTTGATGAGTAACAAACTCATTGACCCATTTTACCTATACTAAGGGGGTTGCACCTAACTTACTCTCACATGTAGTTAGATATATTTTGCTTTACTTTGATTGAATTGAATATATGAAGGTTCTGTCACATTTAAGTAGAACCGTCAAAGTGAGCCAACCCAGCTCACTCGAGCTGGCGAGCCGCGAGCCAGAGATCCCAGGCGAGCCAGGTTTTGCCAACCCGGCTCACCAAGTTGGTGAGCCGGGTTGGCTCACCTAACCCACCAACTTTTAATTTTNTTTTTTTTAAAAAAAAGGTGGGTTGACTCACTAACTCACCAGCTCACTCGAGCTAGCCCACCACGAGCCGCGAGTTAAGTGAGCCAACCCACTCGAGCTAAAATTTTTGGCGAGCCGGGTTGAGAATTTGGTGGGTTAAACGAGCCAGCCCACCGGGCCTGACTCGTTTTGACGGCTCTACATTTAAGCTTTAGGATTTAGCTTTAGTCATTTTAATTTAACTTCTATGCCATAATCTTCACTAATTGATTTTATATTGATTGGAAATTGCAGACTTCAGCGAGTTGTCCTCAATTCTTTCAATTCTATAACAGTATGAAGATGCAAAGTCAGAAGCAGAACAAAGAGATGGATATTATTTTATTTTGATCCTAGGGTATAAGGCATTTTGTACGTGGACAAAAAAATGTCTTCTAATGTATAATTTAGTTGATGGGTGTCGAATCCACCAATAATAATTAACCTGAACCTGCACACTAAAGCAATGAATCAGGAGTAATGCAGTCAGACTTGGAAAAACCAGAACGAGTGCGTAAGTCGTGCCCAAGTGTTATGAACGCGACTTAAACAAAGGAGAACGTGTTGTGAGTGAACTTGAGAAACTTAATGAACTTAAAAATAAAAGGGATTACCAATTGATTGAGGACTTGGCTGGGATTGTTTTTCATGGAGTTTCACACTTGATCATCGATACCAAAATATTAATTCATCAAATTAAAATAGATTAACGAAATCACACGGTGAAATCACTCTTTCTTAAAAGTTGATTAAAGGATAACGTACCCAATTTAACCACTTATTAACTAGATGAATCCGACACGATCGACAATTCAATCTAAATTAACAAAATTAAGACCCGAAAGATATTAACCCTAAACAATTAATTTACGAAATTACTTGTTTAGATTTTCTTCTCCCTAACATGGTACGACCATCTTAGTTACTACTTAGTGATGAACTTATTAATTACGAATCAACAAGAACACCTAGCTAGTGTTATGTTAACAGATCAATTAGACAACTGGGCCCTTAGTTGAACGTTCAATTTGAAAACAATTGAAAAGAGAAGAGTAGAAGAAAAAAAAATTATTATAAATTGATGAAACAAATAAGAACAAGATACAAGTGTCGAAACATCCAATCCAAACTCACCCTAAGCCAAGAAGAGAAGTTTAACCACGCAGGGCCATGGAAGCACAAATATAAAATAAAGTTAGAGAGTGGAGAGGAAGAGATATGCATTACAAGCTTTGGAGGGGAGAATTTATAGTATTTCCTAAGTCTAATTTCCTTCTAAACTTTCCAATTTTCGAGCTACACATTGTACAGTTTAGGAAAGATTGTAGAATCTCCAATAACACTTCAAAACTGATCAGCCGGACTTGAGTCTTGGGCAAGACTTGTGCACCACGAAATTTCCTTTTTTTCTCACAATTACTAGATTGATTTTATGGTATCTTGGAAACCTTCTGAAGTTTGTTTTGCAAGTTAGACAGAATGAACATCAAATCCATCATGATATTTACAAATATAAGAGATTGATCACAAAATATCATATTTTCAATTAATCTCATAAACTAGAAGGAAAATATAGAAATTAAGAAAATCGGGGATAAAATCTCAAACACGATATCAAAATATCATCAAAATAACCTCTAAAAGTCTTCCAAAATCAGACTTATCATTAGTGAACGGTGTTATATCATCCAAAAAAGTATTTCAAACTAAATTCTTCTTATGTGTACTTTTAATTTGTTGAATGATATATACAATTGTTATTGTAGATTTATTGTGTTGCAAAGTTTAGTATATACAATAGAATTGCAATATTTAATTAGTAAAGATACAACAATAAAAAAAATTTATATCTAAATTTGAGAAAGTAATTAATAGAAGAATTTTATAAATTTTGGACAATTTGTGACGGAATTCGTGACAAAATATAATATGTCACAAATATGGGGGTTGGCAAATTTGTGACAGACAAATTTGTGACGGATATATTCCGTAACAACTAGTGACGGTTGTTGTCTGTCACAATTTGTGACGGATTGTAAGTCCATTACAAATTAATTTAGCGACGCCCTGTTTTGTGACGAAAGTTTTCGATCGCAAACTTGATTTGTGACGGAATTTCCAAATTTTGTGATGGATTTTTCCGTCACAAATGGCCAGTTTTCTACATATAATTATATATAGTTTAGGGTAAATTACACTTTGGTACCCTGTGGTTTGACCCTATTTCACTTTGGTACCCTGTGGTATTCTCCATTAACACTTTGGTACCCTTGTGAGCTATTTTGTAATTTTAAGTATAACAAATTTTCCAAAAATTACATATTGACCCCAAAAAATTTTCAGAAAATTACAAAGAAGTCCCTGAAACATTATCTATTTAAGGGTTTCTCTTTGCTAAACATGATAACCCTGATATGCATAACTCTCTTGGGTCATGTGGGTTGAAGCTTCTCTTTGCCCACGTTTGACGATAATGTAATTTATTTGGCTCTTACAGGTTAGTAAATTTACATCTGTTATTTTATTTAGGGTAAAATGCACTTTCCACTTTGGTGCCGTGTGGTTAGGACCGAATCCACTTTGGTACCTTGAAAGACAAAATTTGATACTTTAGTACCCTAAGGTTTGCGCCGTTAGCACTTTAGTACCCTGTGGTTATTTTTCGTCAAGATTGGAAAATTGTTAGCACTTTTGCAAAAATTACAAAATGCTCTCAAATAGTTTCAAAATTTTTAAAAACGTCCCTAGATAATAAAATTTGAGGACTAAAATGAAAATTAAAACAAAATTTTCAGGTCAAAATGTAATTATGAAAAATATTGGAAAAAGAACAAAATTACATATTAGTCCTAAATCTGGAAAATAGATGCAGTTTAGTCCTAAAACGGTGTGGTTCAACGGTGAGAAGATAAACTTTACAAAACTTTTGAAAAAATTTACAGAATGCCCCCCAAATAGTTTCAAAATTTACAAAAAAAATAGTCCATAGATCATGATATTTGAGGACTAAAATAAAAATACAAAAACTTTTTGGGGTCAAAATGTAATTTTGAAAATTATAAAAAAGGAGATAATTACATATCAGTCCTAAATCTGGAAAATAATTGCAATTTAGTCCTACCCATATTCAAATACAACTACTTAAATGAAATTTTGAAAGTAAACTTGAATAATTTGAAGAATATTCCCATTAATTAAATTTCAAAGTAAATAATAATATTTAGTTTGATGGTACAATTGACTCAAATATAAAATATTGGAAGTACAATTGACCTAAAAAGAACTTTGAGGGTACAACTAAAATTGACCTCATACATTTTTCTTCCTTTTTAATTTTTCATCATCTCTATCTCATTCTTTGGATAGGTTTAAAATTCCTTATGAGTTTGTTCTTTGAACCTGGAGGTGGGAACTATTCCCAAAGGCGTTCAAATCCTCAAAGGATTCATCAAAGATTGCAATTTTAAGAATCCGATAGGGACTAGTTTGCACTCTTTTTCTAGGTTTTTGGACTATACTGTAATTCATACCTTCTGCCCATACAAAATTACATTTTGACCCATAAATGTTTTCTAATTTTTCATTTTACTACTTGGCTATCCCACGTCTAGGGACCTATTTGCAAATTTTGGAAATCTATGAGGACCAATCCATAATTCTAGCCAAGAGTTTTTGAAACTCATCTTCCTCTCTGCATGTGTGCTCGCTGCGTGATATATATATATATATATACTATATTATATGGCTCCACCCCTTTATGGTTGGTCAAAAATAGTGAATTAAAAAATTAAAAAAGAAAAAAAACACCACTCTCTCTCCCCACTCACTCCCCCCACTTCTTTAAAATAATAAATGAATTAAAAAAATGCAAAAAACAATTACAAATTAAAAAATGTCACCACTCTCTCTCTCTCCACTCACTCTCCCATATGAGGTAATTTCAAATTGGTCCTAAATATTTTATTTATTTTAGATGAGTCTTACATATTTGTATAATTTCTCAAATTGGTCCCAAACTTACTCTTTTATCAATATAAAAATTTAATATAATCTTCAACTTTAAATCAATTCAAATGTTACATGCAAATTGGCGTGCCCGTTAGGGCACGCCAAGCCCCTCGTATATATGATGCATAAGTTGGAGCTTATATCTACCTAATGTTTATTAAATAAATAATTAGGAGAATACAATTTTTATCTTGAGACTAACAATTTTAGGTCAAGATATTCATAAAATATTTCTAAAGTTCAAACCTCAAAATATTCTAAAATCAAGTTTAGACTTAGTCTAAATTATCACTAAAACGAGATTACTAGGTCGCCCCTTTAATCTCATAAAAATCACAAAAATCACAAAACAATCATGTTCTCTTGAGAGAATTTTCCCCAGAGAATATTTAAACCTTCCAACAATAAAAGCGAGGATTCTAGGTAAGTCCTCTAACCCATCTCCAAATTACCAATTTAATTCTGAACTACGTGGACTTTGATTCCTAATCAGGGTACGTAGGCCTTGGGTTCCAAAACCTGAGTCAAGTCTAACTTTTTCTATTTCTCCATTTTTTTTATTAAATTGTTCAAATCCTTATTATGATATTTTCATGATTTGATGGTGATTGCAATTTAATATTTGTTCATCAATCTTGGTCTCAACTCCAAATTACCAATTTAATTCTGAACTACGTGGACTTTGATTCCTAATCAGGGTACGTAGGCCTTGGGTTCCAAAACCTGAGTCAAGTCTAACTTTTTCTATTTCTCCATTTTTTTATTAAATTGTTCAAATCCTTATTATGATATTTTCATGATTTGATGGTGATTGCAATTTAATATTTCTTCATCAATCTTGGTCTCAAGTATGTTTGTTGTGTACTTAAGGGATAATTAAATATAAATATTTTGGCCATTTAATTTAAATATTTATAACACATAGCTTAGCTGCTAAAATAACAAATCAGGACAACAACTTTTCAACTAATTGCAAACTGGTACAACAAACTCTAACTAACTAACTAACAATTAGTTAGTAATCCTACATCCCCCCTCAAGTTGAGAGGGGTCTAAGACAACTCCCAACTTGTCTGTAATGAAAGAAAACTGCGGCTGAGATAAAGACTTAGTCAAAATATTAGCTAACTGAAGTTGAGATGAAACATGCTGGAGTTTTATGAAACCATCTTTATACCTTTGCCTAACTATGTGACAATCAATATCAATATGTTTAGTCCTCTCATGGAATACCGGGTTTGAAGCAATATGCAAGGCTGCTTTATTGTCACAATAGAAAGGAATAGGAGTTTGATAATCAATACCAAGATCATGCATCAAATATGTCACCCAAACAAGTTCATTCACACATGACGCCATACTTCTATATTCGGCTTCACAAGAGGACCTAGAAACTGTCAACTGCTTCTTTGACTTCCATGAGACAAGAGATCCTCCAAGCATAACACAATAACCTGATACAGACTTTCTAGAAACTGGACAAGAGGCCCAATCAGAATCACTATATGCTACTAACGAAAAATCAGTAGAACTTTTATAATATAATCCTGCAGCTGAAGTGCCTTTTAAGTACTTCACAACATGTAAAGCACTCTGCCAATGAGATGTAGTAGGGGCTGCTACATGTTGGCTCAACTGCTGCACTGAATATGAAATATCTGGTCTGGTCATGTTCAAATATAAGAGTCTTCCAACCAATCTTCTATAAGACTCTGGATCCTGAAGAAGAGGAGCATCTTCCGCAAATCGATGACCCTTCTGCATAGGCAAAGAAACAGAATTTGCTTCCTGTAAACCAGTGCTAGTGATGATGTCATTAATATATTTCTTTTGGGATATGAAAGTGCCCTCAGATGATCTTGCTATTTCGACTCCCAAAAAATATATTGCAAAACCCAAATCCTTTATGGTAAAGGTAGTGTCAAGAAAGCCTTTAATTTGCTGAATAGTAGAGGAACAATTTCCTGTCAACAAAACATCATCAACATATACTAATAGAATAGTAAAAGCATTATCAGTCTTTAAAATGAATAAACAATGATCATTTTGTGACTGAATAAAACCATAATTGAGCAACTTAGTTGTAAACTCAGAATTCCATTCCCTTGATGCTTGCTTCAACCCATATAGTGATCTTTTCAATTTGCACACTTCATTACCCTTTATCTTTGAATATCCTTGAGGAGGCTTGAGATATACTTCTTCATGAAGAAACCCATGTAAAAATGCATTGTTTATGTCTAATTGATAAAGAGGCCAACCTTTTACAGTACTCAATGCTAAAACCATTCTCACAGTTACCTGTTTTGCAACTAGAGAATAACTATCAAAATAGTTTATTCCTTCTATTTGGTTATAACCCTTGGCAACCAACCTAGCTTTATATCTTTCCACAGTTCCATCTGGGTTCATTTTCACCTTGAATACCCATTTGGATCCAATTGCTTGCTTCCCTTCTGGTAACTTAGTAATCTCCCAAGTTTCATTTGCTTCCAAGGCTTTAAGTTCCTTCTCCATGGCAGCACGCCATTCTTATGTAATCTACCGTAATATACAGTAACAGAATCATTACCTTGCTTAATCGACATCATCTCTCGCTGAATCTGTAACAATCTTGGTCCACTCGTCACTCCAAACCGTCGCTCCAGCTCAGACCATATCGCGTGAGAAGATGGAAAATAGAGGAACGATTCACACATGTTCTTGGCGATAGAATTAAGCAGCCAAGACATTATCATTTGGTCCGCTTTCTTCCAAAGCTTGGAACCTTCGTCATCTTCAGGCATCTTCAAAGATCCGTCCACAAAGCCCATCTTCTCCTTCGAACCTAGGGCTATCTTCATTGCTGTACTCCAGGGCAAATAATTTGTAGAATCGAGCAGAGTAGAGACGAGAATCATACCAGGCTGATCCGACGAGTGTAGCGCCCAAGAAAATTGATGCGTCTTCGCAGCGTCAATCGAAGCTTCATTTTCGTTCGGCATTTTTCGTCTCCATCGCGTGTATACCAGAGGCTCTACCAGGGGCTCTGATACCATGAACAGGGAATAGAAAAGCAAAGAGTAAAGTATGAAATCTGATTATTGTTATTACTGAATCAGAAAATACAGAGAAGACTAAGCTATTTATAACACATAGCTTAGCTGCTAAAATAACAAATCAGGACAACAACTTTTCAACTAATTGCAAACTGGTACAACAAACTCTAACTAACTAACTAACTAACTAACAATTAGTTAGTAATCCTACAGAGTGACTTTAAGCAATCAAAATACTTGGCAATTAAGTAGCCTCCCTAATAAGAAGCGGAGCCAAGCCTCCCAAATATTGATACAACATATATAAATATATGCGACTCCACAGTTTAACCCCTACTATAATGGTTAGGTACATAATATTTGATTGCTTTTGTCACCTCTAGCGCCTTAGTTTTTTATGGCCATTACCTTCATACTTCATGTATATGTATGTGTTATATATATAACAATAAAAAACTAAATTAAAATAATATAAAGTATTATTTTTTGAGATATTTAATAATATATTGATTATTGAAGCACCTCTTATTTCTTAAAGTAATTGGAGGACATGTATGGTTGGGTTTCATTTATATACTTGATAGAATCTGACATATCTTAACCAAACCTTTTGCATGGTCTCGTCGTGCATTTGTATGGTCTGGGGAAGCTTACTTATCTTATAGTTTATGTGTTTTATTTATTTTTGGTTTTATTGCTTATTGTTTTGTCTGATTTTATAATACCACTTATCCTATTGAGTTTTACTATTTCCATTTGTATACTTGCTAAAATCTGACATATCTTAACAAAACATTTTTGCATGAGATCGTCGGGCACTTGTATAGTTTGAATAAGCTTACTTGTCTTATAATTTAGGTGCTTTATTTATTTTTGATTTTATTGCTTCTTGCTTTGTCTGATTTTTGTATTTTTTATTTTAAAATAATTGTTAAATATTCTTGAATGACCAAACAGTGTGATACAATCATACACAATTTTGAATAGAGGTTTTTAGATTTGCCTTTATTTTACAAGGTTATAAATTTAGAGGTACTACATAATACAAAAATTAATTTAATTATATAAAACCAAAATGATTAGAAAAAAATTCTTACTCTCCATAATATTTTTTACTCTTCATAACAAGGAATATAATAACTAGAGGTGCACAAGCCTGATCCGACTCGGCTGGGTCATTTTTTTTTCAAATCGAGCCGAGCCGAGTTTCGGGTTTCACCCCTTTGGACCCGGCCCGGGCTGAGTGCCATTATTTTTATTTTTTATATTTTTAATATATATATAATTATTTCTTTTATTATATAAAATAATTAATACATATACTTAGTATTAATTTTGTATTAATTATATATTAAAAATTACATAAAATATAATTTTAACTTTAATGAAATTAGTATCTTGTCAATAAAAAAATTAAATTAAATTATTTTATACATAAATATCATTAAACTTATGTAACATTAATTTTTTATTAATATATACAAGTTAAAAATATATAAAATATACAAATATTTTAAAATAATTTTTTAAAAAAATTGAAAAACAAAATTTTGACCGACAACCCCGGACCGCCCCGAAAATAACCGGGCCGGGTCTCGAGTCTTCTTGAGGTCCGACACCCTTACAACATTTATACAACACATATTTATAAATTTCAGAATATAAAATTAATTTTTTGTGATTTTAACATGACAAACAATAAAAATAATGAAATATGTGACATATATTATAAATAAATATTGTAAAATTTTTAATTTTTTTATTAAAATTTATGAATTTTTAATTATTTATATATATAAATATATATCGTATCATGTCATGTAATTTTAAAAATTTAACATGTTAGCATGTTTATAACCCTATTGTGTCGCGTATTTATGTCACTGATACAGTGTCACATAGGTTAATGTACTTTTAACATAAAATAAAAAAAAAATAAATTGACGGCTATGCTTTAATATAATATTATAACTTTAGTAAATAAAAATACTTAAGTGTGGTGAGTGTAAATCATACCTTTAATCTGGACCGTTGATTATCGTTGACTTTTCTAACCTGATACCTTATGAATTATGATCTTCTTAGAGAAGAGACGTGAACGCCTCTTTTCTTTGTAGGCTTGTAGCGTAACACACTAACTACTCTCTCAACCAATCAATCTGCGCCACCACATCATTTCATTTGTTAGATTGTTCATTATTCCCTTTTTAAGTTTATAATAGAACTTTTGGTCAAAGTATCATTTTGGTCCTAAATGTATGTCTTAATGTTTATTTTGGTCTATTATACTTCAAAATATTCAAATTGGTCCTAAATATTGGCAAATATTTTATTTTGGTCCTAAATATTGGTAAAATAAATCATTTTGGTCCCAAATTATTGAATTTGGTCATATTTCTCTCGTCTCTCATTTCAAGTTCAAAAGACTTGTTAAGAGGAATTCGTAGATCTAAATTCGTCACATTCAAATTTAAAACGAGAGAAATATGATCAACTTTATTTGTTAGACCATGAAATGAACGATCTACTTTTAAGACTGTTTTGATCTCATTTGTTGACGAGCTCAACTGGATAGATAAATTACTCTTTGAAAACAATACATAACTCTAAACTTTTCAAGTTTGAACTTGAAACAAGCCATATTCAATAGTTTGGGACCAAAATGAAACATTTTCTCCACATTTAGGACCAATTTGAACATTTTAAAACATAATAGACTAAAATAAATATTAAGACATATATTTAGGACCAAAATGACCCTTTAACTTATAATCTTTTTAATTTAATTAATTTTATAATAAAAAAGAAAAATGTACACCAAATCAAACAATCACAAATTCACAATTTATAGCAATTTGTAGTTTTAATCTTCGACAGTTGCCCTAAACTAAATTTGACCACTAAAGAAATCCCAAAAGTTTGGAAAAGAAAAAAAAAACATCAAAAGTATTAATTTCGTCCTCATACTTTACAACAATTGTCAAATTTTCTCTAATTTTTTTACAGTCAATTTCATCCAAATGTTTTACATTTTGGTCAATTTTATCTTTTGACTAACTTCTTTCAATAAATTTATGACAGATTGCAGTATGTTTTTCAACCTAAGTTAGGATTTGAGTTTTTTTTTCTATCAATTTTACATACACATCATTAGCCACATAAATTTTGTCGTTAATATTTGACGAAAGTAAGAGCATAAAATTGTTCAAAATGTGAAACATTAAAAACGAAAATAACTGAAAAAAGAAATTGAGATGAAATTAACAATTAATGTAAAGTTTAGAGATGAAATGAG
>QANZ01001328.1:182390-199076 GCA_003254925.1 Chamaecrista fasciculata | reverse complement strand
AAAAAAAAAAAAAAAAAAACCCAAAAGTTATTGGTGTTTAATTGAGAAAATACATTCCATTAATATCTTGTCATTTTTACGCTTATTAAATATTTTTTTAAAAAAAATGCTTATTAAATCACAAATAATTAAATAATTTGTGGCAGTAAATGTCGAACCCTAACCCACTGTGCACTCCTTATTGGCAGATTTCCACTTTATAATTGATTTAGATAAGTATATAAAATATCAATACAAAGCTTGGAATATTGAAAATATCAGTACTTAAGTTTACATTACCCCAACACTATAGCTTAATACATTGAAAATACAAATGCAAGTTCATTTCTATTTTTCTGAAGTAGTCAAATCCCTTGATGTGTGTAATTAATCTCTGCACATTGTAATTTTCTAACTTCAAAATTCCTTTAAATTAAGAGATTGGAGAATATTGTTCATAAAATGTGAACCTTGTAATCATGGTGTTTTCATGTTTTGGTTGAAAATGTGGGGACGAAAAGAGGGACCAAAAAAGAAAAATTAGGAAAGTGGGTAAATAAGATTCATGCTAAATTGCTGCTAAATTGCTAATACTCTGTTTTTCTTATTATAGCAACTAATTATTATTAATTTATGGTTGTTATATATATAACTTCTTTTTTTTATTAATATATTATTTTCTCACCAAATCTCTCCAACCAAACAGTGCTCAAGAATCATCAATCTGACGTTTTAGCTTCCTAACTTTCAACAAAGTTTCAAACTCTTTTTTTTAATCTTGCTTTTCGGTTTCGATCGGCCGGCCGGAGATGGCGAACCCACGGCGGCGGCGTCTTTCTCCGGCGTGCCGCCGGCGAACGGCGACCCTCGCTCCGACCAAGCACTCAAAATGTCGTCGTAGTTCAATTTCAACATCAAACCATTCGATTTCGGCAATTCCAAGCTCTTCAAGTTCAAATCCACCTTTTTCTTCACCTTCTTCGTCGTCGCCGCCGCAGACGCCGCCGTTGCCGGAGTCATCGCCGTCGTCGTCTTCTTGTTTTCCTTCTTCTTCTCTTTCTTCACCTTCTCCGCCGCCGACGTAAACGACGTCGTCGCAGCACGCTTGTCGTTGATCCTCGGCGAGATCTGAACTATGTCAACCGCCGGAAAATTCCACCAGTTACCTTCATCTACTCGCCGGAGAGCCCTAACTAACCCTAGCCGGAAATCGATTTTCCCGCCAAATCCGAATCCACCGCTCCAATAGTCGTAGTAATTACCGCTGGCGCCGGCACCAATGGCATCTTCCTCGACCTTACCTCCCATGATGCTATCGATTCCTTCGTCGATTTCTTCGTCGAGGATGGACTCGGCGTCGAAATCTTCGAAATCTTCTCCTCCGCCACCGCCGCAATCGTCGTCCAATTCCAGCGTTTTCACTCTTGAGATTATCTCGCCCGGACTCTGGCACGGCTTCTCCTGCATCAGATTCACCATCTTCGGCTCCATCTGGAAGCTAGGGTTTTGCTGGATCGGTGGTTGCTGTTGAAGGAGGAAAGAAGACGATGAATTAGAAGAAGAGCCGTCGAACACTGTGAAAGGCAAGAACAATTCCTCGTCGATGAAAAAGTTGTCGGAGACTCGCCGGGTGAATTTTCCGGCGTTCTTGAGGTTCTTGTTGGAGAAGAGATTAGGGTAAGCCGTGGAAAGCAAAGCGGCGGCTTCATTGTAGGTCTGGTTCGGTCTCTTTCTCGGAGTTCTAGGCTTTCTGGTTGAGATTGCCAAGGGTGAATTGCTCGATTCAGAGATAGTCGAAGACGGAGAAGAAGACGAAGACGATGATGTATGTGAAGGTCGAATAATCGATGTCGACGGAGACGGAGATTTCACGAAATCGAAATCGAATCCGTAAGTTCTTCCACCAGCTCCAGTTAAAATCGAAGACATATCTGTAGATTATGGATTGATTGCTTTCAATTTAGCTTCATAGATTTTCGAATTCTCAAGGAAGAAGGAGAAGAAGAAGCCATGGGAGAGAAAAAGAAGGTAAGATACAAAACCCTAAACCCAGAAAGTACAAGAGAAAAGAAAACAGTAATTGGCTTTTTTTTTAAATAGTATAATAAAAAACAGGAGGAAAAAGCCAACAACCTTTTATGGAAAATATAAGAACACCCCAGAAACAATAAATTAAACTAAAACCCAGCTTAAATCTCAAAAACCACCAAAACAGAGGAATGAATGAAGGAATTAAAGTGATACTCCAAATCCCCAGAAAGAAAAAAATTAAATACTAACCTACCAGATATAACTGTTTAGTGGTGTTTAATTATGTTTGGGAAGTGAGAAAAATAAAGGGGAAAATTTTTCTGAGAAAAGAAAGTTTCCCAATAAAGTAAGGGGTGGAGCAGTGGCTGTTTGTTTCAGAGACTGAAGAAGATACAGAGAGATAAGAAGAGAGAATGGGATTCACGAGAGTAGTGAAGAAGATAAAAGATAGATGTAAGGAAATTGGCAGAGAGATATAAACAGAGAGTATAGAGAGAGAAAGAGAGAGAGAGAGAGAGAAAAGGAAAGAAAGAGAAGGGATTCATTGATGAAGAAGATGAATGAAGATGAGAACGAAGGAAGAGACAATGCTCAGTTTCTGCTGTGCCGAATGTGGGACCACTCTCTCTCTCTCTCTCACTAACCTCTTATTTTAGCTTTTCCTTACCTTCACGGTTTACACTTTTTTTTAGGTCAAAATCTCATTTTGGGTACTTAATGTTTACTTGAATTTTGTTTTGGTATCTAATAGTACTTGGAAAGTAGGTTTGGTTGAAACTTTAATATCAATTTTTGAAGTATAATTTGACATTGTTTGTCGACAACCCCAACCGTATAAAAAAAAATTAGTTAAGATTAACTCGTAGTTCCAATTTCATTGTATTCTAACTTAAAACAAAAAGAGATTAGTTAATTTCATGAAATGAGCAACTTACTTTCGAACCAAATTTTTGGTCTAGTTTGATCTTGATTATATTGTCGAGGACTCTGACTATAGAGAAAAAGTATTAATCAAGAGTCATTCATAGTTCTAATTTCATTGTATTCGTACCTAAAATAAGATAGATATATAACTATATTCAGTAGTTAAGAATCAAAATAGAACTTTGAAAAAACATTAAGGACCAAAATAGAATAGAAACAAAAATGAGAGATCAAAATGAAATTTTAACCTTTTTAAGTAGAAAAGGGATTTCACACCCTCTTTCTCACTCTATCTCTTAAACTGTACAATTATTTTCCATTCTCCTTTTACCAAAATGGCCTTCTGCCTTTTTCTTTAATTTTGCTTAATCTTGTCTTGCGATATGAAGCATGACCAAATNCTCTCTCTCTCTCTCTCTCTCTCTCTCTCTCTCTCTCTCTCTCTCTCTCTCTCTCACTAACCTCTTATTTTAGCTTTTCCTTACCTTCACGGTTTACACCTTTTTTTAGGTCAAAATCTCATTTTGGGTACTTAATGTTTACTTTGAATTTTGTTTTGGTATCTAATAGTACTTGGAAAGTAGGTTTGGTTGAAACTTTAATATCAATTTTTGAAGTATAATTTGACATTGTTTGTCGACAACCCCAACCGGATAAAGAAAAAAATTAGTTAAGATTAACTCGTAGTTCCAATTTCATCGTATTCTAACTTAAAACAAAAAGAGATTAGTTAATTTCATGAAATGAGCAACTTACTTTCGAACCAAATTTTCGATCTAGTTTGATCTTGATTATATTGTCGAGGACTCTGACTATAGAGAAAAAGTATTAATCAAGAGTCATTCATAGTTCTAATTTCATTGTATTCGTACCTAAAATAAGATAGATATATAACTATATTCAGTAGTTAAGAATCAAAATAGAACTTTGAAAAAACATTAAGGACCAAAATAGAATAGAAACAAAAATGAGAGATCAAAATGAAATTTGGAATAAAAATTAAGGGCCAAAATGAAGTTTTAACCTTTTTAAGTAGAAAAGGGATTTCACACTCTCTTTCTCACTCTATCTCTTAAACTGTACAATTATTTTCCATTCTCCTTTTACCAAAATGGCCTTCTGCCTTTTTCTTTAATTTTGCTTAATCTTGTCTTGCGATATGAAGCATGACCAAATAAATGGTATTCCGTCTTACCAATAAATAAATAAATAAATGGTATTCCTACCATTACATAAATTATAAAGAATTATGATTAAATCGACGCCCTGAGCCGGCCTTTTTTAGAAAAAATATCTCACGGTTTTTCTATTAATAAATTGACTTAAGTGAAAGATGGAGGAAAAAAATTAATGCCATATGCTAGGTACAAAATTTATCTTGTAGATATTTCAAGCTCTTTTTTATAGTACAATAATAGTTGAAAGTCCCTTTTTTATTTATCTACCATTATTCATTATTTATTCACGTGATAAAGAAAGCAGCACAAGGTAATAAATAATGGCATACTCGTAATTCCGAGCCTTAACCAAGGGCAGAAAGGTAATTATGGAGGAATGAAAAATCTTAAGCAAATTCCATCCAATCCAACCATACTCATACATACTCCATACTTTGAAAGTTGAAAACTTTTTTTGAAGGGGGTTTATGGAAAAGGCTTCTTATCTTGTGACGTGGCAGAGTGTGATTGGATAGTCTGGATTCTTAGGGCATACGTGGCATGCCTTTTATGGGGTGAGGGAGTTTCAGAGAGTTCACGTGTATCTAGTAGAAGAAAGAGAGAGAAAGTAAGAGAGAGAGAGAGAGAGATGTGTCCGTAAAGAACAATGATTTGAACCTTTTTGGTGTGTTTCGCACTAATCTGTGGCATTCCGTTTCCCTACGTTGGTCACATTACGTTCAATCATCATTGATTTCCGATTAGGCGCTTCCCCAAATTTTTCTCATTTTGCAATTCTGCCCCCTAAATTGGTCCCTGGATTATTGACTCGCTGACAGATTAGTCCCCAAATTTAGGAAATTGACAAATAGGTCCCCGAATTTTTCTAACGAGTCAAATAGGTCCCCGAATTTTTCTAACATTTGTCAAATAGGTCCTTCTGTGCATGTTATTCGGGGACCTATTTGACTAACGTTAAAAAAATTCGAGGACCTATTTGACTCGTTAGAAAAATTCGGGGACCTATTTGTCAATTTCCTAAATTCGGGGACCAATCTGTCAGCAAGCCAATAATCCAGGGACCAATTTGGTAGTTTACTCCCCCCTCATTTTTCTCCTTTTCTCACTTTTTTTTGTTCGGTTTAACTATGTGTTTTTTTATCTACCTGTATAACGATCTAGACGAATACTAATTTCATTTGGGCTAAGAGTGAACAAGTAAAGCTCTCTAAATAATGTTGGTTAATGATTCCAGACCTCAAACCTAAGTTCCTCAATTTAAGATGCAGCTCGCTTATCATTACATCTCTCAATCTAAGGTGCAGCTCACTTACCACTATATCACATATTTGTTGTTGTTGGTCTCACTTTTTTTCCAACACACTAATATTCTTCCCATCTACGCCCTTCGTCTTTTTTCCATTAAAATATTAAATTATAGCACTAAGGTGTTTAGGGTTGTATCAATCGCTGTTATGGATTTGAAATTTGTTCAAATATAGTTAGAAATAGCGTGTATGTTAGATTTAAGGCTAATGGGTTATTTTGGTCTTAAATGTATGTTATAATGTTCATTTTGGTCATTTATTTTTTAAAATGTTCAAATTGATCTTAAATGTTGGCAAAATATTTCATTTTGGTCTCAAACTATTGAATTCAGATATATTTCTCTAATCTCTTATTTAAAGTTCAAAGGACTTGCTAAGAGTAACTTGTAGCTCTGAACTTGTCGCATTCGAACTTAAAATGAGACAGATATAATCAATTTCATTTGTTTGATTGTGAAACGAGCATATTACTTTTAGGATTGATTTGACCTAGCTTATTGACGACCCCAACTGGATAGAGAAAGTAATCTTTGAGAACAATATGTAATTCTGAACTCATCATATTTGAACTTAAAACAAGAGAAATATGACTATATATAATAGTTTGGGACCAAAATGAAATGTTTTGCCAACACTTAGGACCAATTTGAACATTTTGGAACATAAAAGACCAAAATGAATATTAGAACATATATTTAGGACCAAAATGAATATTAGAACATATATTTAGGACCAAAATGATCCTTTCACCTAGATTTAATATAACAGACTAGTTTTCTTTTGAAGTGATAAATCTAATTTCAAAACTCTGTTAGGTTATTAATATTTAATATCTAACAATATTTTGAATTTGGTTATCTTCAGTAAAAAAAAAATTATGTAAGAAATCAGAAAAAGAAAAAGTTAAATAAAATTCACTACTTTAGAATTTGTTACTTAACTACTTATATAGTATTAACATTTACTTTAATAAAAATACATTTTAGGAATTAAATAACAACCAATTAAAACCTTTTTGGAATTAAATATAGATTTTTTTAATCTAAGGTGGAATAAAATATTTTTAAGATATTAAGTTGTTTGGATATGCTACCCATAATTAAATTATTAGCTTATGTATGTTTTAAAGAACTGTTATTTAATTTAGTCACATAATTTTGTGTTTGTCCTTTTTTTTTTCTTTTTCCCTTATCTTAAAAAGTTAAAATAATATGACATGCTCTATCCCTCAAGAAGTTGAAGGTTTTATTACGAAATGTGTAGTTTCCTTTTGGGAGTCAGAGCCAAATATTTCCTTTCTAATTTGGATATTTCTAAAAATATCTAATTCTATCTGACTGAATATAAATCCACATATTTTTTTTAATAAAAAGGGTAGGTCTTTTGTGGTTATATTTTTAAATTTAAAGAAAAAATATTAATTATCATATTAATTTGTTTTTAGCTTTTTTAAAAGTTCTGTAAATATAGACCATAAAATATTTTAATTTTGAAAAAAAATTCCTTACAACTCTAGTCATTTTGTGTAGTTCTTAAACTTTGAAAGTTGATGGAAATTTTTTAAAATTTGATTTTTTTTTTCAAATAAAAATTTTAACAAAAGAATCTTTTGCACAAAATAAAAAATTTAGTAAAATTTTTGTCACTTTCAAAGTTCATGATATTAATCCACAATAAATAAAATTTAGAGAAATTTTCTATTGAAGCAATGTATTCATTGTCGAGCATCTTTTATTTAAGAGTTCACGATTGGCTACAAAATATATTCTATATGTTTAAAGATGAGATTTGAACTCCAATCACTTAATTAAGTGAGAAAACCAATATACCACACTCATATATATGCTTAGAATCCTTTTCTATATTTTAGCCTTAAACAAATATGTTTCTCATGATATGAATACGAGAAAAGACATTGTTACTACTTCAATCAACAATTTGTTAATTAAGATATGAAATTATGAATATTTTAATCACGATATTAGCTAAAATCTTAAAACTTTTCACATTTATTTAAAATTTAAATAATAAAAACTCATTTTCATATTCAAACAACATTTTCTTTTTCTTTAAACCAATAACCATCTATTTTGGATTTTGTAGATAAGCTTATTGTGCTATAATCTGGATTTTGGGATATGAAGATATATAACACACATAAATTGATAAAGAATGAAAGGTTAATATGCATGTTTGATGAATTCAAATGAAAATAAACAAAGAAACAAGCATGTCCACACATTAACACATACATTTCTTCTTGAACATATAATAAGAACAACATTTGACGTTACCTTATCTTCAACAAATTAAAGTGAATGACTTGGAAACCTTATAGCCATTGAATTGAAGCTTGATATAATCTAAGAGATGTGTGTGTGTGTACCTACAACTATAGAAATGGTTAAAGTTTTATCATAACATGTGACTCACTCTCATTAATACCCAATGTGCTTCTAGCACCATCCAATCATATATATCTTCAAAACCCTTTTGCTTTTAATTAAGAATTTTATCATTTGTGACTAATTGAGAGTGGATTAATGTGGGTGCAACTTGACCTAAATATCTACACTCAATCTTTTGCTTTGGAGGTATTTAATTGATTATATCGAGGGGATTATTATTAATTGAATTTAATTTTGAGCCAACTTTTTATTTTGATTCTTATAATTAATCTTCAAACTTTTAATTGTATTAGTCTTTTTTTTTCATGACTACATAGATGTACACTACTCGTATACAAACAAGACTTTAAAATCACAAAATGAAAAGAATAAATTTAAGGCAATCATTTAAAATGAATTAATAACCTTTCAAATTAAGCTTACTTGGGTGACCACCCACCTTTGAAATTGTACTAGGGTGTCACTATCTATACAGCAACTCAACCATATGGTAACAACATATCACACATATTTGGGACCATGTCTCCCATCTTTTGAAAGCATCAAGACAATTCAACAATATATTCTATATATTATGAGATTTAGTGTGTGTGTATATTCTATTAAAAACAAATTGTATTTTTCTCCTACAAATATAAGTCAATCAACTTATTGATATTAACTTGTATCTCAAATGGAATATAGAAACACTCTTAATTTATTTTAAAACAATTATATTATATATATGTTATAGTATTATACTATTAATTAATTATTATATAATTTAGGAACTTTCAAATATTTTGTTTCTGAAAATTATTAAATATTAAAAAGTATAAGATATATAAAATAATAAGTTATAAGGTCATTTTGGTCCTAAATGTATGCCCTAATGTTTATTTTGGTCCATTATGTTTCAAAATGTTCAAATTAGTCCTAAATGTTGACAAAATGTTTCATTTTGGTCCATTATGTTTCAAAATGTTCAAATTAGTCCTACATGTTGGCAAAATGTTTCATTTTGGTCCCAAACTATTGAATATGACTTATTTCAAGTTCAAACGTGACGTGTTTAAAACTACATATTATTCTCGAAAAGTACTTTTTTTATCCAGTTGGGGCCATTAGCAAACAAGGTCAAATTGGTCCTAAAAGTACATATTGCTGGTTTTATGGTTAAAGAAGCAAAGTTGATCATATCTCTCTCATTTCAAATTCGAATGCGACGTATTCGGAGCTATGAGTTCCTTTTAACAAGCCTTTAGAACTTGAAATAAGAGACATGATAAATATGACCAAATTCTATAGTTTGGGACCAAAAAGAAACATTTTACCAATATTTAAGATCAAAATGAAACATTTTGCCAACAGTTAGGACCAATTTGAACATTTTGAAACATAATTGACCAGAATGAATATTAGGGCATACATTTAGGACTAAAATGACCCTTGACCAAAATAATATTAAAAAATAAACTAAAAAAATAAAGCATAGTGAGAGATAATTGAAAACATTGTTGTTGAATTTGTTAGTTAGTTAAACAAGAGGTTAGATGCGAGAAAAACCTTAACGTCGTCGTGAGAGAAAAACCTAACTCTCTCCCATAGTGAGAGAAAAACCTCTCCCTGGTGAGAGTGTCTCCTTGCCTGGTCTCCAACGGTGTGCAGGTTTTAGGTTACCGATTTGTTTTAGGCCTATGTCGTCTGCCTCTTCTCTTTCGTCTGGTTTTGTGGATTTCCTTTTTGTAGTCTCGATGGCCGTCACTCCTCTTTTCCCCATCCGCCGCTTTGTCTTGTTTTTTACGGTCATTTCCGACGATGTGCAGGTTTTCGTCTACTAATTTGCCTTCAGCTTTCGTCTTCTGCCTTCTCTTTCGTCTAGTTCTAAGGTCTTTGTTCATGCTATCTCATCTTCCTTTGCTTATCTTTTCCCCATCGACGGCTCTCTCTCTTTTATAGGTTTTGCACCAAAAAAGCACTACGTCTCTCTCCATCGCTCTCTCTACTTTCAGCTGCAGCCGCTCAGCTTGGGTCGCCGCTAAGACAGCAACAATGGCCCTCCCACTGTTTATAGGATTTTGTGACGGCGATGTTTTGGATCAGGGCTCCCACGTCGGCGTTATGTGGAGGCGAATCTGGACTAGGCATTTCACGGCGGCTTCCGGCTTCCACGACGACTTCCTGGTTTAGTTATGGTTTGATCTGGTTTTTGGGTTCTCTTCAATGGCGTCGTTTCATTTTATCATTTATTATTGTTGTTTTGAGTCTGATTATGTCTTTATTTAGAACAACCATTGGGGTTGCCTATCCTGATTGAAAGTGTTTGTCTTTTTTAGATGACATTATTTATGTTTCCAGTTTTTTAGATGGTTGTAGCTTTAGTTGGATTCCTAGATCCGCTAACTAGGCAGCTGTTTGTCTTGTCAATTTGTATGAAATGAGGATGGGTCCTCTTGGATGGGTTGCAAACCCCCCACTTTCGTCAGTTGTTATCATGTCTAGTGTTACTGTTTATGCTAGGGAGGAGTTGGCTATTTTTATTTTATTTCCGTTTGTACTGTGCTTGCCTTTGCCTTACTTTTAAACGAATTATGTTTCAGACCAAAAAAAAAAAGAGGTTATAATAGGAGGAAGGAAAGTAAGAGTGACAAATTGTTTTAAAATTCATGGCTTTCCTAATTGGTACTATGAGCTGAAAGAGGGAAAGAAAAATAATTGTGGAAGGAAGGTTTCTAACCTGACAACAAATATTTTTGCAAATAATTTGATAAATGAAGATGTTGCAGGAAGGACATACCACAGATTTGTCAGAAATTGTGGCTAATTTCTTGGGACAAGAATTGGCTAAGATGTTGCTGACCAAGACAATTGAGTGTGCTAACTTTGCCAACTTGGAAGTGATTTTACAGTTAACACTACTAACACACTTTCTCTTGTATAATTGACACAAATGCATCCAATTATATGTGTTTAAGAAAGAGTATGATGCAAGATCTACATACTTTACAATAGCCTCTTACAATACAATTACCTGATAATTTAGTCAAGATTGTATCTTAAGTGAGAAGTGTATTTGTCAAATCTTAAATTTCAGTTGATTGGTGTTGTACATATCATCTTACAAATACAATTCAATTTCAGCTAGTGTTATACATACCATATTACAAATACAATTCAATTTCAATCAATAAGCTATTAATTAAAGCTTGCAATCTTGCTGTAATTTTTGACCAACTTACTTGCACCATACAGGACCTAAGGACTAGGTAGGCATTGGTGAAGGAAAAGCTCAAGACAATCTTTTATGTGTTTGAAAGAAAACCTAAGAAGTTGTGCTTTGTGGAGCTATTACTACAAATACCTTGGAAAAACTATGTTGTGGCCTTTTATATATTAGGGCATGCTCTTATTTAGTTTTAAAGCATGTTTCTGGACGAGCTACCTATCATGTTTCATGTTTCAAGATTTATTTAAGGCTTGTACCACCTATCATGGTGCTGAAAAACATTGATTTTTGTCGTCCGAGGCTCGATCAAGCCATTTCCCACAGTATGAACGACTAATCTACCTTGCTTGAAAGAGGATCCATATAGGCTAGAGCTTCAATTTATCATTGAGGGAGTTTTAATTACACTTTTTTTTAATTTTGCATATTCATTTATGTAAATATTTCTACAATTAAGANAGGGAGTTTTAATTACACTTTTTTTTTTAATTTTGCATATTCATTTATATAAATATTTCTACAATTAAGAATTGTGAACTAGATAAGCTTTCCTCCATGGTAACTAGATTAACTATGCACCCTCCATTATTTGTCATCCACACTATAAACTTTTTTTTTTGTCTCTTCATTCATCAGAAAATCGCACAAGGCCCTACATCAAGGAGATACATCACATTTAGGATTTAAACTCAGCCAAGAACTCATATGACAAATTATATAGGAGAGTAAAATAAAACTTGAACAACACACCTACGAATATAAAGATATAGATCCACCTCTTCTATATTAGACCAAAGATATATAAAAAAATCCAATCTAAGTCTCTTTATATAAAGGCTTAAGTGCACTTTTGGTCCCATTACTATGACTAAGGTTTCAATTTGGTCCCATAACTATTTTTGTTGCAGATTTGGTCCCATAACTTCTCAAAAAGTTTCACAGTTAGTCCCCTGGTCACTTCCGTCCAAATTTTGCCGTTAATTCTGACGTGGCAGTGTGACTGGGATTCTGACGTGGCAAAATCAAATGAGATGGACTAAATTAGGATCAATATGTAACATTTCATAACTTCTCTATAACTATTCCACAATATCTACAAATCATCAATTGAATCTATATAAAAAGGACCAAGTTAATCGATAAAAAAGACTTGGCTCATTCTAGCGTTTTCGCAAAAAAAATTGTAGGGTTTGCGCAGCTCATATTGTTCATCCTCTCCAACTTCTCTCCCTCTAATCTTCTTCGTCTTCTACAACTGCGGTTTCCTCTCATCTTCACCAAGCTTCGAAGTCATCTCCGTAAGTCGAATTTATGGCGCATTCCCAAGGTTCAGTAGGATCTGTTGTTAGGACTTGTCCTTTTTGCTACTGCGGCGAGAGAGTAATTATTCTGACTTCGAAGACTGATGATAATCTGGGAAGAAGGTTTTGGAGGTGCAGATACTATAAGGTAAGGATAACCTAAGCAGTTCCTTTGTATTTTGCAATGTGGTTTGAAAACCTAATCATTATTCATGAATTTTTTGGCTTGTTTTTAGGTTGAAGGGCGCTGTGACTTTTTTGATTGGCTTGACGATGACGATTCTCTTCATGTTGTTGTTGGAAGGCTTAGATTGAAGCTAGCAACTTCAAATGGAATTATTAAGAGGCTAAGAAGATTGAATACTGGACTTTTTTTTTTGTAATGCAATGATGTTTGCATTTGCTGGAGTTGTAGTTTATTTGTGGGTGAAAGCTTGTAACAAGTGAGATGTAATGGCTGTAGGTTTATTTTGAGGACTTGCTGCAGTTGTAGCCTATGTGTTTAGTAGAGTATGTGTTTAAGTTTAATAGATTATCTGTAGAAGTTTAGATAAATGTTGAAGTAGTAGAGTATGTGATGTTAATGTAAGAATGAAGTTTATGTAAGGATGAAAATCTTTGAATGAATGAAGTTTATGATTATTTATGCAATATTGTCATGAATGAAGTTTATATTGGGAAATATATGAAAATATACAGAATGCACTGATTAGAGACTTTGCAGAATGCACTGATTAATATTTGTAAAAAAAAGTTCAAGAATCAAATTAAGGACTATATCAGGATGCTTACAAGATGCTTACTTTTCAATGGTATCAGCCTGCTCTTGTAAGTATCCTTGTACCTGCCAGTTTGTGCGCAGAAATATCCCACCACTGGTTTTAATATCTTGCAGAATGTTACTTGGCGGATCTCCATAGGGACCAGCTTCTCTGCCTTTCTCCCTCACTTTGGATATTGAGTCAGCTGGGACATCAATATCTGTGAACATGCATTTAAAACAACGTTATCAATTTTGTTAGATTAGTGAAATACCAGCCTACATTACAATTCTAGTTACACCAACATGTAAAAGGGTAGATCAGAAAAAGAAGGCAAAAACAAACTACCGGAAAGTTAATTAGGAGATAAAAGAATTCATGAGGAAGACTGGGATTTGTTAAATGCAAAAACCATAGTCTTTTAGGCCAGAGCAGGAACTGAAAAGGTTCACTGCCCATCATATGGTAAAAGCTTAAAGGATGGCATGTTCCAAAGTAAAATTTTCGTATTTGAAGCAATTTTTGACCTTTCATTGATTAGCTTTACTCGTTATGGCAGGTTCCAAAGTAAACCATAGTCTTTTGGGACCAAATGTGCAACCTGATACAAGGTTATGGGACCAAATTTGCAACATTATACAAAGTAATGTGACCAAACTTGCAACACTTTGGGTAGTTATGGGACTAAATGTGCACTCTTTTTTAAAATTATTGGACTAAATCTATACCAAAATAACAGCAAATCCATTCATTGATACCTGCAACTCATAATAATCTATTTATTCAAAGCAAATCCATACCAAAATAACAACAAATCAATCAATTCAAACTTGCAACTCATAATCTATTCATAAGTGTGTACCCAAAAGCCAATTGGTTCAACCAATGTTAACATTCAAACCAAACCAATGTATCCAAAAAACCAATATGAAGCTTTACATAAGTGAGTACCAAAAACCCATTATAAAGCTTTATATAAGTGAGTACCAAAAAACCCCTCTTGAAGCTTTACAAAATATCACAATTTAAGTTAACTAAACTATTCACTGGCTTTGGGGGAGTGTGGGGCGTTTCTTGCGCTTCCTCGGAGTGGACTTGGGCCTGCGTATGACAAGAGGCTTGCGATGTGTGGCTTGAGTGTTAGTAACTGATCCTCTTGCATTCTGACAGGAAAAATCACAACTTAGTACATAATAATTTTAAGATAACATGTTCAATTTAAGATAACCTCCTTAAGATTTAAGATAACATGTTCAAAGTTGGTACTTACATCAATTGTGGGTTGAGTGCCAGTAGAGCCTGATGCTTGGTTAGCAGAGCCTAATGCAGAGGATGATGCCACAGAACCTGGACACTTCGTTTTGTTATGCCCCTTTTGCCCACATTTTGAACATTTCATGACAATACCTTTTCTTGTCACTGTGGCCGGTGTTGTCTTTGATAATTTGGCCTTCTTGTTTGCTTCATCCTCTTTCTCATTCACATCTTTTGTTCTCTTCTTTTTTGGCCTTCCAGTCCTCTTTTTCTCAAGGGGTGGCAACACATCGGGATAACGAGTTCTTTTCCGCATTTTCTCCCCTTTGGGCGGAAAAATCATATGGTTGTAGCATTCTTCATATGTCTCTTTTCTGAAGCAGACTGGAATATTCTGGTGATTTCTTCATGTGCTTGATAGCAGCGACTGCATGACAACAAGGTATGGCAGTGATCAACCACTTCCTACAGGTGCATGACAATTCTTTCAGATTGACTACAAATGTGTCAGGTACATGTGGGTAGACACTGTACACTTCGAAAATCTCTTCACCAACCCACCGGCACATCCACTTCTCAGCCAGGTCTATCTCCTTTTGCAATCTTAATTTGATCCTAGGCAGGATGTCTTCAGCATAAGTTTTAATCTTTTCCCTATTCTCAGCCCATCTCGTCATCAAGTATATTCGGATTTCCTCGAGCATTTTCTCAATAGGATGCTCTCTATACTCAACAATGACACTGTTGAATGTCTCAGACATATTATTGACCAATGTGTCGCATTTTGGTCCTCCAGTGAACCTAGATTTGCTCCAGTATCTTGGAGCAATTTTCACCAAATCTTGAAATGCTTTAAGTTTGGCTTCTTTAATCTGTCTCATTATCCTCTCCCAATCTTCCGGGTATGTAGCATTTGCAGCTTTCCACATTAGCTCCTTCAAGTGTCTCCCCGGATGGTCCTTCCTCCATTTACTGTATAGATGACGAACACAAAATCGTTGTTCCACTTCTGGAAGCAGCTCATTTATAGTTGGCACCAACCCCTTCATCATTGATGAAAAATATGAAATAGAGTGTTAGCAAGCAAGAGAATACAGAATTTACATAAAATTCATACAGAAAATTCGAAGAGAGAAGTTGATCAGACCTTTTGTTGATCAAACATGATGCATAAGCCATTTAAAGCAGTGGGGCCCAAATCATTAAGTAGCAGCTCCAAAAACCAAGTCCAAGTGTCTTTATTCTCTATCTCAACAATTGCAATGGCAAGTGGTAGCATTTGATCATTAGGATCTCTACCAACTGCAGAGAGAAGTTGGCAACCATACCCAGCTTTTAGGAAGCACCCATCTAATCCAATAATATTCCTACAACTCTTGAAACTCTGCTTGCAAGCATTTAAGCAGACATACAACCTCTTGAAGTTGGGTTCATCTCCCTCTTTCTCATTCTCAGCATCATAATCTTGTCTTCTTTGGGTGACCAGCTTCACCGTAGATCCCTCGTTACTGTTGTTGAGATCTTCAAGGTAGTCATTTATCCTCCTAAATTGTTCAGCCATGCTACCTTTGATATTGAGCAATGCTTTCTTCCTAGCTCTACAAGCCTTGGTCTTAGATAAGTTGCAGTTCCATTTCTCCTTGGCCATATTTCGAATGTGAGATAGCCGCATTTTCGGATTATACCGCAACTTCTTATCCAGGCTCTCTGACAACCAAGTAGAAGACATGACAGGGTTATCAAGTGCTCGAGAACATCTATGGGTGTTCAAACAAGTTCTCAATTGCCACGTGTCTTCATCACCAAGCTTCCTACATGTGGCTTGCCATTGACAATTGTTGCCACCGGTGCACACAGCTCTGCATCGCATCTTATCATTCTTGACGAACTTGATTGCCCTTCCTGTCAGAGATGGAAAAGACAAGACTGGGAATTAATAATATAGTTAATTAAATATAAAGTGAACTAATAGGAAACTAAAAATAACTAAAAATAAAGAAAATGAATTTCATCAATAAAGTATCAGAACATATTTCAAGTGTACCTGAATGGACAGAATAATCTATAACTGCTTTCCGAAATTCTTGTTTTGTTGCAAATACAGTGCCTATATCCCAATTGAATTCTGACATATTCTTCGTTCTCCTAAATCTTGGGAAGTTAGGTCGTTCCACATCATTCTCAGAATCAGAGTCTTGTGTATGCACAGAATCTGATTCATCCTCAATGTCTGAAAGCCCCCTTGGAGTTCTCTTTCTAGGTGATCGTCTATGGACTTCAATATCTACTTCATCTTCATCTTCAGATATAGCGGCATCAATATTTACAATATCTTCAT